>JALPQI010011982.1:0-40579 GCA_025490895.1 Thaumatotibia leucotreta
GGTAGTTAATTTATTCATAAATCTTTGGAGTTGTTTAACTGACTGTTTTATATACACTCAAGTAGCATTTAGATGTGTTTTAGGTCTTAATCGTAAAACTAACTGTATGTAAATAGAGATAACTGATTTAAGAAGCTCTGTACAATTTTATTCTAAAAATAAGATTTATGGTCTGTACTAAAACCATACTTGAATCTTATAAAATCTAGTAAACTTGAACGAATATTAAAACACAAGCACAATAATTCACGAAACGAGGCACTGCGGAAATAAAACAGTATATTCACATAATTTCCGAAAGCTCCTATCTAATAACCATTCCGTTGGAAATACAACTCTAATATACTAGTCTACTGTTTGAATTTGTAGACGGCTCTATTGACTTGAGAGTATTTTGAATGTATTGTGCAGTATGCGTTTCTAGTCTGGTCCTTTTCCTATTAGTTTGCGGTCATTATTTTGACAAACAGCCTCCCTGGCAAGAAATTTGTGGTCACTGCAGACTTTGCACGCAATTTTATCTGCAGTAGTATATTTGTACAAAGCCCTGATGTAGTGTCGAGGATTCTTGGCATACGACCTTCTATGCATTTCCATCGGTTTAAGGCAGCCCCATTTATGACTCGGTACGGCGAGTAGGTATAACGTTTATGGCAAATCGATGCAACTCATAAAGTATCCAATCTCGAAGAAGAAATAAATGAGGTTAATTTCCAGTTCGGTCCGATATATAAACACATATAAATATAAAATAACGTCCACTTACGTTGCTATTTATATGTTAATGTGAATGGCATCCGATTCTTTTAGATTCGTACAGAGATATCTTTCGAGGGTAGATATCATTTTCACTGCCTTATTATTTTCCAATTTGTCTCCAACATTGGTTATTGCCTCGTTTATTGGGAACCACCCCGGCTCTATTAACTTCAATACTATAATATATGTGGTACCTAACATTCAAACTTAAGATGAGTGAGCTCCAAAATCAGTTAATAACAATTAGTCGGTTTTGTTTGAAAATGATAAATAACTATTTTTGAAACCCACTGAATTACCTTTTCGCCTTAAGTCGATTCCTGAGTCGAAAAATCTTGACTTACTCCTCGTTGAAAGATCCATTCTTCATAAGTATTCACAATGTTACACTATAACTGAGAGCTAGTTACAAGTCCCTTGTCCTAATAGAGTACTGTTGAAATAAACTTAAAACTAAACTCAAGAATTCGCAAGTCCGAACGACCACTGGGCACTGTGGGTAGACTCCTTGAAGTCATAAAGCATGTGATCATCTTCGCAGATGAACACAGACTGACTGGCTACCTCGATAAACTTTGAGTCCCGAAATTTCAATGAAAAAAGGACCCCCAGAGTCCCAGGTAAAAAAATCCCGTATCAAAACCGCCGTTTCCTAGTGACCCCGATCGCACTCCCATCCCTTTGTTAGGCTCCTTTTATTTATAATAGTACATTTTTTTCACACACGGCACCCCTAATAACGTGTGAGCAAAAATATGCGTAATCGTCTCCAGTGCCTATGAAATAGGGGACCCGCGAAAGTTCCATACAGAAAAACACAACTGTCCCTCCATTTGAATGGCAAAAAGTGCATGTCACTACGAAATAGCATTAGCGAATGAATATGATTTTGCACAGATCTAAATGGATGGATGACTTATAATTGTGCCGCGTTATATTTAGCATGAATTATTGGTTTGACGTGGTTTTTGTGATCGCATAGCTTAGCCAGGACATCCATAATGCGATGTAATTTAGTAAATTCGGGTTCATGATCAAATATAAAAATGTCAGATCAAATATTACGAAATCCTTTAGATTCAACTCGGATTCTCTGCAATTAAAAGAGAAATTCAAAAGGAGCCATATATTAACCTCTACAATAAGAAAAAAGTTAGTATCCTTAATTTTTTAATATTTCGATTAATACGAATCCGTAGAGTCAAACAAAAACGTTACGAATCAGCTACCAATAAGTGCGAATCCATCTTTCAAACATAAAGTCAAATACTTCTGTTTACGACTGAACAAAAGACTTCTTTGAAAACTGGAAACAAAGTTACGACATTGGCTCCGAAAGTTATGAAACTCTTCTGTAATGAAATTACGACAATCATATTGGCGAGCAAAACGAGTGACCCTACAGTGTTTGTTGATTCTAGGTAAACAAACATGGAAGATTGACATCCAGTGTACATCTGGTATACTGACGCAAATAATGGGGGATGTGATAAACAATATAATTTGATTTTCCTACGGACGGTTGGGACAAATTGCGTGTGGTATTTAGCAGGAAATGAGAAAACGCTTGTGATTTTTGGGGCTAACGCGTGAACTTGTATAGAATATTCGAACCTGTTATCTAACACTAAAGTAAGTATGGTCCTAATGTGAACATTTTATGAATGCCGGAACTAAAGAAAATTCACAAACATGTTGGCGAGTTCCACATACTATATAGGTACTGAAATAAAAACAAACTTCTCTACATTTACCAAATCATTCTTACAAGAATATGGCAAGATGACATTAAACATCCGGTTAGAAAAATATGAAACAGCTTTACGTAATGCTACACTTACAAATCATGAAAAAATACAAGAAATTTGACTATCCTCCCTATCAGGTTTTGCAGAAAAAATATTGACAGACTTGAGGGTAGAACAAAGTTTTTGCCACCCGTCCCGCTATTCGACCGGTCAGATTGGGCTACCTGCACCGTGTGAAAACGGAACAGGTGGCTTCCGACCCGGCAATTACGCCGGACAATGCGACGCGTGATGCGCGGGAGTTGATCGAGTCGCGGTTTCTCTTGTGTGAAACAACTTTCAACTCAAAAGAAGCAAGGTCTGATAACAAACTACTGCTACATTATGTTCTTTGGCGTTATTGTAGAATTCAAATTGGGATGTTGTGGTTTTTGGAGATATGCGTTTTTCGAAAGCTGTGTTTTTAATTTTGAAAAAGTAGTACATGTTTTTGTACTTTACTTGATTATGGTTCAACAATATCAATGATGTTCTCACTGTTGAGATTGAGACCGCTTAATATTACGGGTATTATGGCATAAAGTATTGGTATTTATTATAATAGGTTTCGAAGTACATACATCATCTACATCTCTACAAGTATGAAACGATCGATTAAACACCAAACACTATAGTTTTATGTGACTAGTTATAATCTAAATTCGTAAATATTTTTCACTTAATTAGTATTAAATAAATTTGCTTAATCATCAACAACATACCCATTCTCATGGTTTCCCATCTCACGCATTTAAAAGCGGAAGGACCGGCAAATCAATTTATCATTTTTGCAAAAAAAAAAATCAAAATGCTCTGATTCTGGTCAAGGAATCCATTGTTGGTATTGTGTAGGATTCTAAAAGGGTTGCGGTGTCTTCGCAAGACAGCGTGGGACATTTGCGGACATTGCGGTGTTATTTTACATCTGCGTTGTTTTTTGTCTCGTCTTATTGGTTCAATAGATATTACTACCTTTTAGTACTGAGGTACAATGGCACATGAAGTTTGATTGGAAATTTCGTTAACCTTTGCTTGACTAAATCGCAGGTACATAGATATTTAGCTTGTAAATTTATTCAGTTTTTTTTGTTGTTATCTTTTACATATTACGCTCTCTATAGCCTGCCTCTATTAAATTTGTAATCAGAGTATATAAAGAAAATCCTTCTACTCTTCTGTTTTTTTTTTTCAGAAAACTCTTCCGTGCACTGCAGATTTTCTATACATCCATAAAAACCTAAGGTCGCATCTTTCTCATCGATCATTTCCTACATCTCGATTAACCTTTCACGACCAGCATTAGAAGACCCCTGGATACAGGGATAGGCATTAGGCGCTCGGTTATTAATATTGACTGTTGGTGAGGGGTCATGTTAAATTGGTCTATATTGAGGTACGTTGATGAAACCAATTACCGTGGTGTGAATTAAGTCGCTTTGCAGTTAGCATCGTGGAGTTAGAAAAGGTGGAGAAGGCTTTGTGCATATTGCCAACGATAATTAAGTGTTTGATTTGATCTCTGTTTTGGTCGCATTATCATACATTTGACCCTGTATTAATAATGTCCAGTTATATCGATGGACTACAATCTTCCACCGATTCACTGTAAGCCTTAAAAAGTAACTTCTTATTTACGGTTGACAGTTCATTTGCTTAAAAGAGTACCTAAATGTGGTCCAGGTCCATATCTATCGATTAAATTTTTTTTAGATCGTTTATTTGACTAATGCTTTCGAAGTATGAAAATATGTAAATACACACACTACATTAATACAGTGCATAATTAATCAAGTGAACATTTTAAATATTTTTTTTTACTGTAGTCTGTTAACTTAAATCCCGTAATAACAATGACCCCGGCGGATACCGCATTTAAAAATGCTTCCATTTAATTCAAAGTCCCAATCCGTTCCCAACAAACAATGGCGGGTCAGTCGGCGGTTATCAGTCGATCGCGCATCGCGTCAAATTTATCGCCGCCCGCGCTGCTCTAGCCTGCGCAAGCGCCGGTCACTCAACAAACACAAGAACCAGTGTATCGAGATCTTTAAATACATATATAATACGTATAATTGGAGAGCATACGTTATTAGTGATAAAGAAAGCAATTGTAACCCCCACGTGCTAATCTCCAGTAGACCTTATAAAGATAAAAAGGCGTAAGTCATTACGAAATGAATGGAGATGCGACTTTTTTAGCTTGCTAATAAGAATGCACATCCTAAGTGAGAATGCAATTAAGAGTCATTTTTATGCTTTATAATTATTAGTTCACCTTTTCAAACAATACAGGAAGTGTAGGCAAAAATGTTTGCAAGTACTTTTCCTGGTCGATTATGGTGGAGAATGGAGATGACAGTAATATTATGCTAGAAGAATAAACATTATTTGATCACTTACTACTTTAGCATGTGACAGATGATGATAGCCACTAAAAATACCTTATCTGTTATTATACGTAGCTCCATAACAATTACGTAGCGAATGGTAAGCAGTCAGAACAAAATAATACTTAATAGAACAGTCGTTAGTCAATTAACAAGGGTTTAATGAAAAATAGACATTTCACATACAAGTTTAATGATAAAACTTCATATTGCACATCTTGTAAAAAGAAAAAATAATCCCTTGATAAAGTTTTATAATGTTTATATTTTTCTTTATTCTTCCTTAAAACTCGTAAAACATTAGAAAGTTACGCATCATAAAACTTTGTTTTCGTATGACCTCTCTTGACCGGTAGGTAATGCATGCAAAGATATATTTTAAGTGCAAATTAATAAATTAATCAAATATAATACGAAAGTAAAACCAAATAAAATAGTAAATGTAACAAACAAGTTAACGAGCAACCTAAATATTAAAATAAACATCATTTAATTCTTCATATTTGCTAAATAATTGATAAAAATACAATTTTGAAAGACATAATCACTTTCAAAATCATTCTCAGCTGATTTTAGCTCAACAAGTAAGTAAAGTACCTAATCGTGCAAAATAAATCTCAACTTTTATAACATTTTTATTATTTTCAACTCTAAACCAGTCATAAAGCAAGAAAGTTAATCTTCATCCGCCATAAACGCGCGAAACCTTTGTTTCGTACTCACATGGCCTCAATTAAACAGTCATCGCACAGACGGATGTAAGTGCATAATCTCAGTTCAGGTCATCGGTAACAAGGCGAGCGGTCACGAGTGCCCGGTATGGGAAAGCTCCCAGCATACAAATGCAGTTACGACCGTATGCCGCTGAGGCGTGATCGTGTGATGGAGGATAGATTCTGGGCGATTTTAGCGTAGGCTGCTAATTAACTTATTTTAAGGGCATGTCGCAAACAATAAAGATAAAGGTAAGTAATTAATTATTAATTAAAGATTTAGATTGATTTTGATTGTCCAGTCAATCAGTAGGTAGTGGAAGCATTTAAGTTTCAAAACGTCTGTGATTTTGAATAAGTAATTTGAACTAATCAGTATCTTAAGCAGGAGATAGAGCCCATTCCCTATGAAATATGTATGATTAAAAAGCTAAATTAATTTATCATGTTTGATATAAAAGATCCTGAAAAATAAAGTACCTAGGTAAATGTAGGAATAGTTTGTCATCGTTGGCGAGCATTACGTGAAGAACCCTCTTAAAGCAGTACTGGCCAACCAAGCATTACTATAACTCAGTTGAACATTAGTATCATTACACCTGAGTAATATAATATAACAATTAAATATTTCTAACCATCCAGATTCCAACTTAACCCAAATGACTCCAAAGAATCTTAGAATCACCTCGAACTGCTGAATGCACAGATAGAGGGTCAGCCACTAACTATCTGCCCTACCGCGAACTTCGAAATCCGCAAATTTGGAGGATTTGTCTCTCTCACTCTAATGACGCCTTCGTTGGAGTGACAGAGAAAAAGCCTCGGAATATACGAATTTCGATTTTCGCCGTAGTAGGAAAATACAGTCAGTTAGAGAATGTTCGGAAAATCAAGGCACGTGAGATGTATCAGCGCGCCTTGTTACCAGATGCCTTCACTTTCTGCAGAGGTAACTACAATGTTCACTCGCTCAGCTACAGTGTAGTCGGAAATGCAACACCTACAAACGGCATTCAATATCCTTTGGATCGAGTGGTTGTTTGTGATTATTGATTCCGCCTGTATGAGAGTTTTGGAGTACAATTTAGCTTGTACCTCGAATCTACATTGTACTTCGCATAGCTAATGTTCCAGTTAATGATTTAAGAATTGTACAAATATGATTTCACAGTTTTTACTGTACTTTACCTATATTTGAAAATCTATCGGAACTATCGCGAGTTAAAATATGAAAAGACAACTAGGAAAATATTTAAAAAAATGTACAGTTAAAATAAAAATATACAGTAGTTTACATAGATATAATATAATATTTAATATTTCTATTTATAATTAAATGTCAAAGATTTTTTCAAGTTCATCAGCTCGGCTATACTTTCTACCATTTATTTTTCCTGCAGAAATAAAAGAGCTTAAAAAACAAGTGTGCTAGAGAGTATGAATAGAAACGATACATAAAATAGTAAAATTGTATTTCATTCAATAATATAAAATCCACATCAATGTTGACACTGACAGAAGCGATTATAACGTCAGCAATTGGTTTTGCAATATTTGGGATACAAAAAAGGAGATCTTCTAAAACAAAGGTAACATATCCTTCACCACACCTTCTAGATTCTATTCTATCACATTATCACAAGTTATTGTTCCGTTTAAGATAAAGTGGGTGTTAAAAATCATCAACACAGGGCCTAGTGAAAGACGATAGTCGATGTTCGCTTATGATTTATGTTGTGTTGTTTCGTGTGTTGGTATTGTTCTAGTGTCGTGGGCGGTTGTTAGATTTATAATACTTTGCCCTATGCTTTGACTAAATACGATTAATGTTTTAGCGACTTGATATTCCGATGAGCGATGAATTTTTAATTGCTTTGTCGTGCTATCATTATGATCTATTTGTCTTATCACAATTAGTAGTGATTTCAGAATGCTTTCAATTCCACATTATTTCAATATGCCATGATTTTATATCTAAAGGTTTTATACGTACTGTAGCCAGTGAATTCAATTTATTTATAGAAACCGAAATTCATAGAAAGTTTTATAAATTCCTAAGGAATGCAGCAAAAGACAAAAAATGGTAAGCGTTCGTTTGTTTACGCGCGCAAACTTAAAAAAACATCCTTTTGCGAATCGAAAATGGATGTAATTCAATAGCGCGCTCTATTAAATACGTCCGCGTGACGTGCGGTGAATATCGCGCAGAACACGATCCGACGTGGTATCAAAAGGCTTTGGACAAGGGTCAGGAATCCGAAGATCACGAATGATGTAAAGATCAGGTAGAATAAAGAAAAAATTTGATTTGGTTGAATAATGCTTCGATAAAACCGTAGAATCCAAAAAAATCAAAATTGATTTCACCTGAACCAAAAGTTTTTTCAGTTATAAAATTATGTGAAGATGTAGCTACATCATTTAGCTAATTAAATAATGTAGCAAGGAAAACCATTCTATGACTAAAATTATAGTTACACATCATTTGAAAGGAACAACGTATTTTAATCATCCATTGAAGTCTAGGTAACATACATTTTATACGCAGTAGTGATCAGAGATGAACTGATCACTGATCAAAAGCAACGATAGAATCACAAGTACAATACAGCAGCCGTCGATTAAAAGCACAATAGAAAAAAAATATAGAAAGTGACACTTGTAAACCCTTTTCTAGTAAAATTGATGAAAGGAACGCATAATGACACACAATGGTTATTTTGCCTATGCTTCGGAAACCAACCCTATTCGGCATTGTAGAAACGTTATCGGGCAGTATGTGGGTGTGTGAGCCTGTTTTGCCCAAAAAAAATCTTTTGACCGATTGTTTGTCAAAGGACCACTGTGTATTTTTTGTCGAGGTGTTTATAGGAGTTTGACCATGGGAAAATATTAAAGCTTCAGGTGCCTCTATCCGATTCGGGTCCATTGTCAACCTGTATGATTTTGATGAAACTTAAGTCCTTTGATTATTTGAACTAAAGATTTCAAAATGTCCACCGACTTGAAACAGTCAAACTAAGTGTCGTTTCAAATAACCTTTTTATTTGTCACCTTCTCAAGTATGTTGCAAGGCAGTGTTCCAAAAGCTGACACCTTCAATCTGTCGACACGTCTCAGCCTAATAACACCTACCAAACTTTAAATCGGCTCTAACATTGAAAGGCCGACAATAACAAATTGGTATTAAAGCCTGACAAAGATGGACTTGAGAGACTGTCCACCCACTCCCGGCTATTGATCGCGGACTAACAATAAATTAATTCTTGTTATGAACATTTTTTATCCCATTGTATTTTGGCCGAGTATTTTTTCGTCGGCTCCGTAATTGAGCCTAATGGGCGGACATTGGTCAAAGATTTGGCCCGGGATTAAAGACTCAATGGATTCTTTTAACGTTTTTAAAGAGACGTATAATGTTAATTTGTTAAACGAGTTTGTTAGATTAGAATAGTACTATGTGGCAGTAAGATGAATTTTAGTACTATCAAAGGAAATCAGAAAAAGCTTATACTTGTTTGTTTGTCGAGACAAATCAGTTTAAACTTTCTAATTTAACGTTCAAAATCAATACTTCGAATAACGTTAACAAAAAGTGGTCACAATGAGCACCGATTTCTTGTAGCCGATAAGTCACTGAAGGTGTATTATCGCCCGTTGCATCTACATATCCAAGATTAAGTCTAAACCGTTTACAAAGGTGTTTAGCTACTGTTTTTATTGTTTGCAACTCGATTTGTATTCTTAACACCCGTAATCCTTTTGCCTGTCAAAAGCTTTTTTGTTGATTTCAAATGTACAAGGTAACCATATTGGTTATACGATGTCCGTTATTTCGCATGATTAATACATTAAAATATTGACGTACCGAAATTTCTTATTAATAATGCCCCCAAAGTTGTTTTGTACTGCTTAATAGGGCCGGACTAATAAATCCAATTTAAATGTTGCCAGGTCCTCCATTGACATAACATATGTAAATCCATACGTCTTTATCTTAAGAATCACAAATGCAGAATGCCGATCGCTGCGGACATTAAAAAGAAAAAATATACTGCCGGCGGTCCACCTCGATCGAAGTTCAAAACGGGTGGCCGCCGTCCGCAGATCATTATTCTAAATTCGAAAATTAACTTGATTCACATAATTTAAATATCAACTGCCAGTTCCCGAGTTGTGTCCTTTCTCCTGTCTCTGTTCCGCTCTAATGTAAAGATGTCGATTGCAAAATTTATATGTTCTCTTGACGAATTCAATTTATTGGTGCTCTTCTTCGACTCGCATTTGTAAGAGATGGGTCTTTTGATTCTTTCCCACGATTGCGTATGTAGCTGCATAATTACATGCTTTGCTTTTAACAGTTTCAAAAACTTTGTTAGTCGAGCTATATTAAGTACCTATAAATACTGGTGACAACAAAATAGCATTAATGCGCCTACAATTAATATTGGTTTTGATTTTTTCTTTATTATTGCTGTCATGATACACATTCAAGAAGTCATCGTCGACCTCAACTTATAGATTTTTTTACGTCAATTGTTCTATTAACAATAAAAATGTTTTTCCAGTATTCAATGTTATTAGTCTTATAATTGCAATAATTACAATGGTAAGGTCAGTGATAGAGCTATAAGTAACATGGCATCGTGATCGATAAATCCGGTTGTAAATGCGATTCTGCGATATCCTTAATGAAGACATATTGAATCGCCAAGCCGGAATGGACAAGATATAAGCAATGTTTAAATTGACGTGCGGCTCTTTTATGTAACATTCATTCAATTTTGCTCCGGATCCAACGACATAGAAGCAAAACACTAGTGCAATAATTATACTACAATATCAAATTGGATAGAAACGTAAACAAGTAGTGCTTTATTTTGAGACACGTTTCGCAATTTTAACGAATTTTGACTACTTAGTCTGTCAACCTTTTGGGAGTAAACATTAAGATGCTATCTTGCCTACCTACCTACCTACCTCTGGAACTGTAAAAGAAACCAGACTTTGTATGAATGCAAGTTTTACCAACATACTACTTTGAATATAAAAAAAACGCTGAACAAATCTAGCCTTACACAAATGTAAATAATAGGTCTGTACTTGTTTATTTCTATCGATTATTATTATTAAGTGTGGAATTATTATCAATTAAAAATTCTATATTAAGTAATTAAACAAAAACCATATCAATTAGCGCCAAAAGCACGCTGCAAAAAGGTTTTACGTTTAATATTTTATTTAGCCGGGTCGCACTCGCCGTTCAAAAGTTAACTTAGATTTTTAAAAGTTTGTTGACAAGTTAGCGCGGTGTCCCCCGTCTAGCTTCTCTTACCTGATAAAGTGATTTCACGATTCCTGAATTCACACTTTTGAGGAGGGTTTTAAAAAGCCGAAAGGTTTCGGTCTCTACCCTTAGGCGTAATTGGGATTACGCTAAAACCTGTCCGTTGATCGCTTAAATTTTTAATGCCTCGTGACACGGTGTCATTTGGTGCAACATCCCTAATTAAAGTTAATGATAATGTATCCTCGGATAAAACAAATTTTGTGCCATGCAATTACAACGTTTTGTAAGCTATAGCTATGTATAAGCGAACAAAAGGTTGGTTCAAGTATACGAATGGGGTTCGAGATTCCATTGTTGGGAACGGCAAAAACCGAGTACCTCGAACTTCTTACGTTCAAAATAAGAACAAACGTGTCATCGACGAAATGACGCGTGTCGACCAATCGGGCGCGACGGCCGCAGATGTCGGTGACGTCATGGTGGCAGCGACCAATGAGAGTGGTCCGTCGCCTCCGGTCAACTTGGACTAATTGCCCATGTGTGCGATAACAGCTCTGAGATGCCGTGCGCGTGCACACCGCGCTCTCAACGGGTATTGCACGCAGAAATCATGGAATATTTTATTTTATGGTGTCGACCTTGGAGGTTAATTACTGGTTCTAATGCAAGAAACGGATGCATTTTATTTATGGACTCTTATTAATTGGCTAATCAATATTAAGTAATTTCTTATGTTTACCACGTTTGGGACTAGGTATAGACAGATCAGACAGAATTTTGTTTCAAATACATGGTTCATGTTAATTCCATTTTACATGGGTACTTGTATTTTTTTTTAATTCTGAGTAAAAAAAATCTTATTCATTATGAAAATGTTAATCCGCATTAAAAAAAAAACTTTTATATTTTTATTTCAAAATTCACAGTAAAGGGATCATTGCATTGCGTTTACAATTATAACAGAGTAAAAATGATTTACACGTTTTAAATGTAAAAGCAGTACCAAATCATAAAAAAAAACAACGCAAAGTAGCTTAACTTAAACACACGTTTGTACTCCAAACAAACTCGCACAATTACAATTTCTGCCAGAGAACGAGATATATCGTCCGTTTAATTTTAAGCAAAGTAAAGCATGAGAAATCCGTATGCAACAATGTGCAATTAAAATACGTTGATTCTAGTGAAAAAGGGGTACAAGTCTTATGCAGCTTGTTAGAACTTGTACCCTTTTTCACTAGAGTTGCAATATATAACTGTTGGCCAGTGGGAACCCGCGACAATGGTAAATATAACTTAACGAAGTAAAACAGTTTCTTTTGCTGTGGTCAGTGATTACTGAATTGTTAGTTTACTCATTTTATTATTACCATTTCTTTACTTTCTATTGTTACTCATACTTTAAAGTCTATTTTACTATGATGCAAATGTTTTGCTCATCTGATAAATGTTTTATTTCTTTATTCATAATTTCATAGATTTTTTCAGTGTTGTTTAATTTGGTAGTTGAGGTAATTTTCTTTCGTCAATCGTTTGTTTCTTTTAACAAACTTTAGTTTTTTATTTACGGTTAGCGGTACGCTTATATTTTCGTTTTGTGTTTTATCGTTTTAATTTTAGTTTAGTGAGCTATCATTCTCCTATTTTTTAAATGATTTTGTTGTACTTTTAACACGTAGGTATATGTTTTAATTATATATTTTTGATAAATTATTCCTAATATTCATTAATGTTGAGTGAAATCCAAACGGAGTAAAATATGTTTTTTTTTCTATTTTAGTCTTTAAATAAATTGAAAATATTGTGTTATATTAAATTTCTTTAGTTAATTCGATTTGTTACTTTTTTGAACTCTTGTAAATTTTACTTTTATATCTAACTTTAAGTATTTATATAGACTTACATTATATATTTTTGCCTGTTTTATATTTCACAACTTTATGTTTAACATTTTGACAATAATTTTATTACAGTCATGAAATCTTAAACTCTTTTTCTTCTATGTTTGCAGTTGTATCCTTCTTTAAATATTATTTCGGAATCGTTTTATCATGAGTATTTAAGATATAGGTAAGTTTTTATTCTTCTATATTATAACCCTGGCGCTCAAGTCACATTTTTCACCAAAAAAGTCCGCAAACTTGCCATAAGCGTTTGACCGCGCACCCTTATCTATTATAGCGAGCCAGTCAGCTGATGAAAGCCCTTTCAGCCTCGGACAAGATGACCACAATCGTCTTGCGTCAATATTGACACGGGGCCCCGGTATTAAGTAGCTCGCGATGAATGGAGTCTCGGAGGTACAGTGTTTGAGTCGCCCGCGTGCAGCGTTTTGCAAATTTTTGTGCTTTGACGGCGATTGTCTTATTAGAGATTTATTAGGAATCCTTTTGCAAAATAAATTGGATTATTGTTTTTATGTGGTCTGGTAATATATATTAATATTAGTGTTTATTAATTTTGATTAAGTGTATAGTGTAACTTACCTTGCGCGATGCGTACAGCTGGCATCTTGATTCTCATCTTGATTTGGTCACCTATTTTTAGATCTTCAACAACTTCTTTATCAACAAGAATTTTTATCTAAATATCTTCAGTATCTGGCGACAGTTCGTCACTTCACATTCACAGCCCCGACGGCTTATCGTTCAGTGTTTTAAAAAGTTTTTGATAACGGGGTCGAGATGTCACAGGATACTCGAAAGTCCGACGGCAGAAAACTTGCGTAAAATTTCTAGTCATCTTCGTAACTTTTTCATGTTTATAAAATTAATTTACATCATCAACTTGCTTACTTTTTTCTTTTCATGTTGCCGCACACTGTTCGGCTCTTTATTCGCCAAAATTTGGTCATACGTCCTTATCAACACTTGAATGAACGTCTCTGTGTAATCTAATCAATCCACACCTAGTGGCGATTTCGTTATTTGGCGAACGTAGCTGTTGGTCACACTTCAGATTTTATAGCATGATAAAACTTCTTCACTTTTCAGTTCGTAAATAATATTTGCACTGTCTTTCAAAAAGTTCACTAAAATGTTCAAATAAGACGGATTAATATTGTTTATTGATGAAGATTAAAATCAACGATAAGAGAGTAAAACGTAATAAATTTCAGTAGTTGTATCAGTTTACGATATACGCGCTCGTACCGCGTGTGCCGAGCGGTGTAGCAGGTGCGCGGCCGGTCGCCCGCTCTCGCCCGATGTCCGAGAGCGTCTGTCCTGTGTCCCTTCGCGCGAGGGCTCCGCGGCCTCATGTCCACGACTCGCGCCATCTCGCTCGGCCGGCCGACGACGGCGCGTGCGAGTCCGTACGGATAGCCAGGGGTTACTCGCGGTCGCAGCCGCCTCGGCTGAACGAGCGAGACCGCGCGTCCCGCCCGCGCGGCGAACGCTCGCGCGCGACAGAGACGGCCAGCGATCATAAGTGCCGTGCGTTGGTGTGCGTGCGCGGGTGGGGCGAAGATGCAACGCGTACAAAAGAAAAGGGATAATATTTGCTTGCATATTTCATGACTCGATTAGGAGATGGAATTTTTAATTGAATGGACCTGCTAGATGCGGTCAGTCTTGTCGTAAATATTAAAAAGTACGTAAATGAGCCGAAAATAATGAAAGTATTTGATGCCAATGCTTTTTACATACACTTATTATAAATACAAGAGTATTAAAAATCACTTTCAAATATGACATTTTGTCCTAATGTGATAGAATTAGTCTAATGTAAGTTACGACAGCGAAAATTCCTCAAGTCTTCATGGTATTGTTACGAGTCGAATCTCTCCCCGTAGCGCTACGAACGCTACGCTCGTAGCAACACGTGTTCGTAGACAGCGCATGAATTACATCTAAAAAACGACCTTTTAATATCATAGACGAGTGAAAGGAAAAGTTTGATGAAAAATATAGGTTAGTAACTAATAGCGATGAGCATGAAATGTTAAAGGGTTAAAAATGTTCTCCATAAACTGTAACTACTCAATAATGTAGCACGCACGAATCTTCGTGGCCTCTATACATTTTTCACTCTCACTCCGCCAACTTTTAGAGCACATTTTTCTCGGCGTTATTTTACTTAAGACGCCACGAGGAACTTATCTCGGTCGGTCCTTGACTTTAATAAGTTTTATGAGTGTCAGTCGCGACTTAACTGCCGCGAGAACGCCGGCGAAAAAAAACTTTTTCATAATTGTTTCTGAACGAACTTCGCAAAGTTTACGTTCGATTTTTAAATCCGTGAATTGTTTTAGCTTCTGATTGATTGACGAATATTTCGGCAATTGTTTTATTTGATATCACGTTGTTTTAATTGCGGAAAAAACACAGCTTGAATACCTTCTTTAAAACTTCACTTGATGGGGTTACTAACGTATACATCTTTCATACGGACCCTTTGAATTTCGCCGTCGCTTGACCAAACACGCTACGATAGGCTGAAAATCCGTGGTCATCTAGTGTCCAGTTTGCATTGCAACCTTGAAAATATCCCTATTTCTTTCTAATCTTCATATGTATTAGGAGAAGATAGAGACGAATAGGCTGGTCCGTTTTCCGAAGTGGAAACCGTGGCACATAATGACCGATGTATGTCTATCTCGGTCGGGTGTAGGGTTGCGAGGGGGTGGTGAAAGGGACGGTGATGTGTATGTAGCACGCATGTGTGTCCGGTGCTGCTACTCGCCGATAGGGGGCGCGTGGAAAACTATGTCGCGTTTCGCTTAGATACGAACCTTTGGGGTTCGGATCTAAGTGAGGAGAGGACACGGTTTTTGTATTAGGTGCTTGGAAACTGTGCTGAATTTTTGGTTGAATGTTAATTAAATGGCCAAGGGCTGACATGAAATTCCTTCAATGAATTTAGGTTATAAGTGGAATAATATGAATTTCTGTAGATGGGTCAAAATTCTTTTCGTTGTCTTATTTTGTGTCCCTGAAAAACGTGACACAGTTTTGATTTTTGTATGAGATAATGTTTTGTTACCAATTCATGTATGTATGGATTAAAATCTAGCGCGAAAAAGAAATACAAGTGCACCGGTATTTTTTATATACTGAGTCGAGACAGCAACTAGAAGCGTGACAGAGTCGTATGAAACAAGACAACGAAAAGAATTTTGACCGAGATACTTATAAAATTTTGCATGACACTTGTATCTTTACTAGCAAAAAATTTATAATTTTGATTTTTGTTAGATAATTAATTGTTGATGTATGTAGTATTGGAGACCGTTGCTCTAAACTATTTCATATAGAAATCTATTTTAATGCGGATATCGGAGGCGAGCAAAAAGTAATCAGATAACTCTTTTCGACATTCGTATGTGGAATCTCTACTTTTAGAATAGCACTGGTGTGTAAGCTACGATATCTGCTTACTTTCAAGCACCCATAATGTTCGCTACCATATAAAAAAATCAACTTGTATCTACGCTACTGTTTTTGTCAAACCGGGAGTTGCATAATTGCATGTCTCGCCAGATTTTTTATCTCTCTCAAGTGACATGTGTGTGACAGGATACGCGGATTGCTTAATTTGAGACTTGTAACGCTATAGCCGGAAAAGTATCGGATTCGAACGCATTCACCGCGTTTTTGTGGCGCGACATTTTCAATGTGTCGACTTGTTTGTTGAGATACATACTTCTTTCGGTTACATTCGTTACTTGTCAGCCTCCGTAGCCTAGTTGGTAGTGACCCTGCCTACGAAGCTGGAGGTTCCGGGTTCGAATCCCGGCGAGGGCATTATTGGTGTATTTATTTATCACAAATATTTGTTCCTTGGTTATGGCTGTCTATGTATTTAAGTATCTATATGTATACATCTATCATATGTATCGTCGTCTGGTACCCACATCACAAGCCTTAATTGAGCTTACCGTGGGGCTAGGTCGATTTGTGTAAGATGTCCCAAGATATTTTATTTATTATTTATTTATACATATAACGTGTATTTTTGATATAACTTCCAACGGTTGGAGTTGGAGTGGAGAGCTATGCCGTGTGGTAACGGCAATAAGAATTCATTTGTCACCACCGCAACTCTTCTCATGGGTTTCGTAAGAGTCAGCTAAGGAATTGAAGTATCACTGACGATTTATTTATCCATGATTGATGGTAGGCAACAGCATCGTGAATCATAGTGGACACACTACTGCGACCGCCAAACCGCTTGCCCAGCGTGGCGATTAAGAGCATTTACCTCCTAATGCCTCCATAGTGTCCATACACATAGGCTAAGAAGATGTCGTTGTCCAGCAAAGGACTGATATAGGCTGATTTTTTGGTTTATTTACATTATTTTTTAGTTTCTACTGACGAATGGTAGGTATAGAATTAGATGGAACTGAACTTTGAAAGCTATTTTGTACTTAGCGCTTTTAAGATTTTTCTCGAGTTAATGGGGCCATGACGGGTACAGTGGTAAACCTCCTTGAAGGAAATAGCCCTCTTTAAGTCCGCCCATTGCGACGGACGGGTTATACAGAACTCTTCAGCGAGCATGACCCGACATGTGTAGGAATTTAGACTGAAAGCGATTTGTTGAACTATAAACAAAACGCTGTCATTGGTTGAAGATACGCGAACATGTATCACCATCCAGCCAGCGACAGCCTGCTCCAAGTCCCTGCGGGTAAAGGTCCATTGGACTGGAGTTCTGACCACCTGGCATCTCGCAATGCCTGTGGCTTTTCCGGGCCGACCGCCGGAGCGCGTGCGGTCGATTGCTGATAGCGATCCCGTGGCGCTCCACCAAAATCCTTTCGTTGGTGGTTAAGACGATAGTCCACTAGTGATTAGTCCGTCATAGCCCCCTAGTTTCCCCTGGACTATAGGCGGCATGCATAAACGCATTTCCCCAACGTTAAAAATTAAAAAAAATAAGGGACAGCCTGTTCCAGGCAAACTGGTATAGCTATAGAGGGTGCGAAGATTTGTAAGGTGTGACATGCTCTGTGAAGGGAGAAGAATGTTAGAATCGACGGATTATGCACCCTGTAATCAAAATAAGAAATTAGGAGAGATTCAGTAATACAATGAGGATTCAGCGTTGATGAAGTGATGCTCCTCTTTCGCTGTAACCATTGTCGAAGAGTTAACCCCTCTTCTTGAAAAAATAAAAAATTTGGATGGTATAGTACCTACACAACAATTGGGATTGGACGACTTAGGTATATTAAGTGTTTATCTGTTACAAAACCTAGCTCATACATATTAGTCTTTGTAAATAAAATAAGTAAAAAAAGTTTTAAGTTAAACGGTTTTTATTGCACCAAAAACTAGAAAATAAAAATTTATTGTATCTAACCGTAGATGCTACTTTCTGTAGATTACTCACGTGAAACTATTATCACTGTAGGTAGTCTTCCCAAGTCGGATGCTGAAAGCCACGTTTAGCCGCTATGTCAGTGCATTAAGCGTTAATCGGAAACTTTTACCAATCTAAAATAAAAACATGGGGCGTACGCAATTGTGATTAAGTCACTATATATTTAAGAAGACATAATTATATAAATCAAGACAGGAATAGTGTAATAAGTTTTGTTCTGACCTTGATAAAAGCTATTTACCTCTGTTGTAGAAGTGATGGAACAGATGGATGATTAATTGCAAAATTAAAGCTACAATTACATATTTTGAACTTGTAAGTTTCTTGATAATAACGCCCCACGTTTTTATTGTAGTTTGGTAAAAGTTTCCGATTAACGCTTAATGCACTGACATAGCGGCTAAACGTGGCTTTCAGCATCCGACTTGGGAAGACTACCTACAGTGATAATAGTTTCACGTGAGTAATCTACAGAAAGTAGCATCTACGGTTAGATACAATAAATTTTTATTTTCTAGTTTTTGGTGCAATAAAAACCGTTTAACTTAAAACTTTTTTTACTTATTTTATTTTCAAGTTTTTAGTGCAATTGTCAAGATAATTTCCGATACTATACCTAATTATTCTAGATCAAAGATGTTGTTTATAATATGTAATACAAATTATGCATCCTAAGTAGCGCTTATACTCTCGCGCTTTCATCACGAATCACGACACATATGTAAACGTAATGAACATTATTTTATGTGTAACAGGAGGCGAATCCCTGCTGAATATATATTTTTAGAAATCCGACACTAAAAAAATGTTACTAAATATCTCGATCGACAAATGAAAACCAAAGGCTGGGCGTGGTTAATGCACCTAAGCTTGAATGCCCGAAGTGTCTCAAATGGACGTGTTATTTATACTTAGATAACAGAGACCTGACAATAAGGAATATATCAATCAATTTGGTTTATTAAGAAAATCAAGTTACAATTTTTATATATTTTTATACCTGCTCTTCTTGAGCCTACTGGTATTATTAGAGATGATGGTAAGAGACCTGATGGTGTGTCTTTGGTTCCTTGGAGTTTGGGACGTATGTTGGTATGGGATGCTACTTGTGTAGACACCCTGGCACCGTCCCATCTTGAACGAACTACGTTTAAGGCAGCCGCTGCGGCTGAAAATGCCGAATTTTTAAAACGTAATAAATATAAGGGCCTCGGCAAAGAGTACGATTTTGTACCGTTTGGCGTAGAAACTTTAGGTTCTTGGGGCCCCAGCGCACGCAAATTGTTTGCTGAGATCGCGAAACGTCTGGTTGATGTAACAAAAGACCGAAGAGCTGACGACTTCCTCGCACAACGCATTAGTATTGCGATACAGCGAGGAAATGCCGCCAGCATCCTCGGTACAATGCCACAAGGGCCAATCTTAGATATAGGTTAGGTAAAGTAGATTAGTTAGAATTAATCTATGTACATAAATAAATTGTACATAAATTGTAGTTTTGAAAATAAATAGATCTTACTTAAAGCTAAAAATGAAAAAAACATTTTTTTTATATTGTACACAATAAACAAGTCGAATTTTAAGACTATAAAATATAAACTCGTTCTCTCAGTCGACCAACCGAAGGCCCGCAGGTCTGACGGAATCACTCTATCAGCTGGAGGGCCGCAGGCCCGACGACTCTCCCTACGCGATCCACTCACACTGTCTCTCTATCAGCTGGAGGGCCGCAGGCCCGACGGCTCTCCCTACGCGATCCACTCACGCTGTCACTCTATCAGCTGGAGGGCCGCAGGCCCGACGGTTCTCCCTGCGCGATCCACTCACGCTGTCACTCTAGCAGCTGGAGGGCCGCAGGCCCGACAGCCCGCCCTACGCGAACCACTCACGCTGTGAGTCTATCAGCCGGAGGGCCGCAGGCCCGACGGCTCGCACTACGCGATCCACTCACGCTGTCACTCTATCAGCTGGAGGGCCGCAGGCCCGACAGCTCTTCCTACGCGATCCACTCACGCTGTGAGTCTATCAGCTGGAGGGCCGCAGGCCCGATGGCTCTCCCTACGCGATCCACTCACGCTGTCACTCTATCAGCTGGAGGGCCGCAGGCCCGATGGCTCTCCCTACGCGATCCACTCACGCTGTCACTCTAGCAGCTGTAGGGCCTCAGGCCCGACAGCCCGCTCTACGCGAACCACTCACGCTGTGAGTCTATCAGCCGGAGGGCCGCAGGCCCGACGGCTTGCACTACGCGATTCATTCACGCTGTCACTCTATCAGCTGGAGGGCCGCAGGCCCGACGGCTCTCCCTATGCGATCCACTCATGCTGTCACTCTATCAGCTGGAGGGCCGCAGGCCCGACGGCTCTCCCTACGCGATCCACTCACGCTGTCACTCTAGCAGCTGGAGGGCCGCAGGCCCGACAGCCCGCCCTACGTGAACCACTCACGCCGTGAGTCTATCAGCCGGAGGGCCGCAGGCCCGACGGCTTGCACTACGCGATTCATTCACCCTGTCACTCTATCAGCTGGAGGGCCGCAGGCCCGACGGCTCTCCCTACGCGATCCACTCATGCTGTCACTCTATCAGCTGGAGGGCCGCAGGCCCGACGGCTCTCCCTACGCGATCCACTCACGCTGTCACTCTAGCAGCTGGAGGGCCGCAGGCCCGACAGCCCGCCCTACGTGAACCACTCACGCCGTGAGTCTATCAGCCGGAGGGCCGCAGGCCCGACGGCTTGCACTACGCGATTCATTCACGCTGTCACTCTATCAGCTGGTGGGCCGCAGGCCCGACGGCTCTCCCTACGCGATCCACTCACGCTGTCACTCTATCAGCTGGAGGGCCGCAGGCCCGACGGCTCTCCCTACGCGATCCACTCACGCTGTCACTCTAGCAGCTGGAGGGCCGCAGGCCCGACGGCTCTCCCTACGCGATCCACTCACGCTGTCACTCTAGCAGCTGGAGGGCCGCAGGCCCGACAGCCCGCCCTACGTGAACCACTCACGCCGTGAGTCTATCAGCCGGAGGGCCGCAGGCCCGACGGCTTGCACTACGCGATTCATTCACGCTGTCACTCTATCAGCTGGTGGGCCGCAGGCCCGACGGCTCTCCCTACGCGATCCACTCACGCTGTCACTCTATCAGCTGGATGGCCGCAGGCCCGACGGCTCGCCCTATGCGAATCACTCACGCTGTCACTCTATCAGCCAGAGTTCCGCAGGTCCGACGGCTCGCCCTACGCGATCCACTCACGCTGTCACCCTATCAGCCGTGACCCTATGAGTCTATCAGCAGGAGGGCCTCAGTAATGACATACAGTACTAAACCGTGGTCGTGTACAATGGGCCACATAAGAAGGCTCAAAGTCACCCAAAGGGCAATGGAGAGGCCTATGCTAAGAGTCTTTCTGCGAGATCGGATTAGAAATGTGACCATCAGCAGCAGAACCAACGTAACCGTTAGGTAAAGTAGATTAGTTAGATTTAATCTATGTACATAAATAAATTGTACATAAATTGTTGCTTTGAAAATAAATAGATCTTACTGAAAGCTAAAAATGAAAAAAAATATATATATATATTGTACACAATAAACAAGTCGAATTTTGAGACTATAAAATATAAACTCGTTCTCTCAGTCGACCAACCGAAGGCCCGCAGGTCTGACGGAATCACTCTATCAGCTGGAGGGCCGCAGGCCCGACGACTCTCCCTACGCGATCCACTCACACTGTCTCTCTATCAGCTGAAGGGCCGCAGGCCCGACGGCTCTCCCTACGCGATCCACTCACGCTATCACTCTATCAGCTGGAGGGCCGCAGGCCTGACGGCTCTCCCTACGCGATCCACTCACGCTGTCACTCTATCAGCTGGAGGGCCGCAGGCCTGACTGCTCTCCCTACGCGATCCACTCACGCTGTCACTCTACCAGCTGGAGGGCCGCAGGCCCGACGGCTCTCCGATCCCGGTCCACTCACGCTGTCACTCTAGCAGCTGGAGGGCCGCAGGCCCGACAGCCCGCCCTACGCGAACCACTCACGCTGTGAGTCTATCAGCCGGAGGGCCGCAGGCCCGACGGCTCGCACTACGCGATCCACTCACGCTGTCACTCTATCAGCTGGAGGGCCGCAGGCCCGACAGCTCTTCCTACGCGATCCACTCACGCTGTCACTCTATCAGCTGGAGGGCCGCAGGCCCGACGGCTCTCCCTACGCGATCCACTCATGCTGTCACTCTATCAGCTGGAGGGCCGCAGGCCCGATGGCTCTCCCTACGCGATCCACTCACGCTGTCACTCTAGCAGCTGGAGGGCCGCAGGCCCGACAGCCCGCCCTACGCGAACCACTCACGCTGTGAGTCTATCAGCCGGAGGGCCGCAGGCCCGACGGCTTGCACTACGCGATTCATTCACGCTGTCACTCTATTAGCTGGAGGGCCGCAGGCCCGACGGCTTTCCCTACGCGATCCACTCACGCTGTCACTCTATCAGCTGGAGGGCCGCAGGCCCGACGGCTCTCCCTACGCGATCCCCTCACGCTGTCACTCTAGCAGCTGGAGGGCCGCAGGCCCGACAGCCCGCCCTACGTGAACCACTCACGCCGTGAGTCTATCAGCCGGAGGGCCGCAGGCCCGACGGCTTGCACTACGCGATTCATTCACGCTGTCACTCTATCGGCTGGTGGGCCGCAGGCCCGACGGCTCTCCCTACGCGATCCACTCACGCTGTCACTCTATCAGCTGGATGGCCGCAGGCCCGACGGCTCGCCCTATGCGAATCACTCACGCTGTCACTCTATCAGCCAGAGTTCCGCAGGTCCGACGGCTCGCCCTACGCGATCCACTCACGCTGTCACCCTATCAGCCGTGACCCTATGAGTCTATCAGTAGGAGGGCCTCAGTAATGACATACGGTACTAAACCGTGGTCGTGTACAATGGGCCACATAAGAAGGCTCAAAGTCACCCAAAGGGCAATGGAGAGGCCTATGCTAAGAGTCTTTCTGCGAGATCGGATTAGAAATGTGACCATCAGCAGCAGAACCAACGTAACCGATATAGCTCTTCTAATCGCTAAGCTGAAGTGGGTGGGGCTCGCCGCGCGTGGAAACGGTGGCCGTTGGGGCGGTAAAGTTCTCGAGTGGCGGTCATGTACCGGAAGGCGCAGTGTGTACAAGTGTACTCATGACCTGGTGAAAGTCGCTGGATACGGGTGGCACGGGGCCGGTCCTTGTGGCAATCTTTGGGGGAGGCCTATATTTACCAGTGAACATCTTTCAGTTGATATGATGATGATCATGATAATTGAATCCGTATGTTTCTACCAAATATCTAAAGCAGTACTTCAAAATCTACATATCGCTAAACCTAGCGGTTGTGGCAGGCAGTAACACTGGAGTATCAGATTTGAGGAGTTGGACGTTAGTATTAAATTTGCATGTTTATTTTCTACCTATATACTTCATATCTAAAGAACTTCTTTAAAATCAAGATATCGATAAAAGATAAACCTTGCGGTTATTGTGGGCAGTACTGCAGCATCAGGAGTGAGGAGTTGGAAGCCACGATCAGGCTATTAGTATGTGATTATGCCAGACAAGCTATACTTTCATTTTCACGAGTCTAACACTCTCGGTTAAGGAAGGCAGTACGTCTGCAGCATCAGGCTTTGAGGATACAAGGATACCAATGTTATAATATTGCAATGTCATGGGGACTTGATAAGAGTTCTAAATTTTATTGATTTCGGTGCAGTAGAAGTGGTCGAAAAATCGATCACAAGATTTGAAGCATCGACGACAGTTGATACGCGGTGAAGTTAATAAAAACCGTTTAAAAACATCACATTTGAAGAAATTCTTAATAGGTACACATAACAAATTTAACAAGTACTTTTATTATGTTTTTTTAATAACTAAAGGGTAATTTTCCTCCACAATTGGAATTCTACACAATTTTCAGTGCCAAGCCCCAAAACTAGATTACCATGACGCATTAAAAAAACTATTTTACAGTTACCTATTTCAGCTTTCAGTCATAAATTATGCACTTAATTGCCATGGACACCCTTTCCCCTCGTCTAAAAATAAATCAACACTTGGGCTCGGGCTTACCTAAAACTCGGTTCAAGGGCGTTTCGTCCACACGTGTGTGAGACTTTAAATAATATGGTCTCACAATGTCAACATTGCCTATATAACTCTTATATGTTACCATGGACTTTGTTATTTTTGTGGATTCTGCTAGAAAAAAATCGAGTCCGAAGCTGGAAAAAATTCTATAAAATTTTCATTTACCTAACAGAAACGTTTAATCCAGAGATCACAACAAAGCAATTTCCTAATGAAATAAAATATTTTTTTTATGTGACGAAGGTAAACAATTGAGCTCTCAGCCCACCTGATGGAAAGCAGAAAGTGAGGCCCATGGATATAGTACATACTCTATCTGTGCCAGTAATTACATCGGCTATCTTACCCCCAAACCGAAACACAGCAGGGTAAACACTGCTATTTAGCGGCGTAAGGCGTAGGTGAACGGGTAAGACGGTGGTAGCTGTCCGGGCAGACCCTGCACGAGGTCCTACCACCAGCAAAATCTAATTTCCTTCTCGATGTAAACAAATGAAAGGTAAGCTACACACAATATATCGCCGGTTTACAAATGACTGCGCACATATATGTGAAATCAAAGTTCACTTCAATTGTTAATCGGAAATTACTCAAAGTAGTGGAACAGACAGATTAACAACATTGAGCATGCTCGTTTATTTACAGGATGTGTCAACCCACATTAAGTTGTCAGTTAAAAGTAAATTCAATAAATGACTAATTAAAGTTAAGATTTTATTGCGAAATGGACAAAGCGAAGATATAATAATAGTTAGATACTTATAGATACTTAAATACATAACCAGCCAAGTACAATGAACAAATATTTATGATAAATAAATAGGTACATAATAAATACCCTTGCCAGGATTTGAACACGAAACCTCCAGCTTCGTAGGCAAGGTCACTACCAACTAGGCTACGGAGGCTTTAGAAGTAAAAAATGTCGTAGGTTCCTAAGAGCATTGACAATTCAAAACACACATGGCATTCTTGACAGAAATTACTGAACCCTAGTGGGAAGCCCAACGTAAAGATAAATCCGAAGAACATTAATTTCTACAATTGCCTAATAATTAAAGAAAAACATGGCTGACGCCTTTACTTGTATGAGTCAGAAATACTTTAGTCTTATAGGAACTTTGAGATAAGCAGAGGCGATTCAGTTGTAGATAGATTAGGAAATGAGAGAGAGATTATATCTTTATTTATGAATAGATGAGCATCAATTATTTTAGAGATATCGGACTATACTGGAAATAACATACTTTGATACTTGTGCGTAATTTCTTTGCTAGTTGCTCTAAGAATAACTAATTGATATCTCCTTCATGAGTAAGTTATATTATTATTTATTATATTACATGTATGTATATAGGTATGTATGATATTTATATAAACATATAAGAGTATGTTATAATGCATGTATGTTTATGTACGATTTTGTAATTGCTTTTTAATTTAATTATTATACAGAGATTTGTTTTATATTTATATATTTGCGCCGTCTACAATTTTCTCTGCTTTGCCCCAAGGTTGACTGGTAGAGAATGCCTCATGGCATTAAGTCTGCCTGTTGTACTTCAAGTTTTACTTTTGTGCAATAGAATTTAAATAAATAAATAAATACTTACCTCAGTATCATGTGACCGTCAGCGTCACATATCATGGTGAATTCAACGTCAGGTATGTAGAGCAGAGCGAAAAATTTGACTAAATTGAATATCCGATCTTAGGATACTATTCGTAAATTATTTCTTAAATAGTATGATACATCGATATAGAATCACTTCAGTGTTTCATTTTGCTAACAATTTGTCAAGCAGTTTGAAAAAAAAACATCAAACAAAAATGAATTTCAGAATGTATTACAAGAGACAAGCAAACACTACCTATATATGATCAATAGTTATTTGTTATACAAGGGTACAAAGTTGTATTTTACCAGCGAGTATGAAATTGAAACACGAGCAAGCGTAAGGATTCTCAAACACTACCTACTACCTATATATGATCAAATTATTTTCCTGTATTCACAAACATATCTTTACCCAGCTAGCTGATAAGTATTATTTGTTCCTTTTCATATCAATATGTACATCAAAACGAAGGAAAGAGACAAACGATACTTATTAGCTTAGAAGATGTTTATGAATAAGGTAAGTATTTTTCCCCTCACTAGCTCGTAAAGCGCTCGTTTATCCTTTAATACGAGCGGGTAAAAACGCTTTTTACACACTTGTGAATAAAGTAATTTGACATTTCTCTAATTCCTATAGCCCCCTACTGCCTAGTATAAGTGGATCTGTACGACCGTAGTAAACATGCGCAATCGGAGCTCACATGTTAAATTGGACGTTTCTCATGTGACTTTGTAAGCCATTGGCAATATTTAAATTCCACAAGTAACTCTATTCTACGATACGTTTCGACATTGAGTTTTCAATAGTTTCTTAAAGTTAATTTACATTTGGATGAGATTTGTAATCATATTTCCTCGCGATAGTGAGGGGAAAAAAGTTGTATTACACTTGGCGGCAAAGTTTGTTCAACTCTCGTGCCTTGAGACCTTCGCAATGCTCAAGATTCCAGTTTTTGAACCACTCGCTACGCTCGTGGCTCAATTTTGGAATCTTTCGCTAGCTCAGGTCTCAATATTGGCACGACAGTTAAACAACAACTTTGCCCCCTTGTATAATAAATAACTATTGCTGAACTTTGCTGTATAATTTACGTACATTTTCCAGACAGTGGCAATATAACTGTGTTAAATAGGATGTGACAGACCCATCACAACACAATACTGAAGCTAGCATTTAATTGTATTGTAGTCAAATATATTTGCACATGATTAAGACAAGGATATACTAGGAGGAAGTCCACTTGATAAACGGAGTAGTTTCCTTTGATTAACAGTAGCTTGTTAAATTGTGTAATAAGATTGTTACCAATAATCTTATTAGCAAGTTGAACTACATGCAGAGCGTAATAAAAATGAAGGTGATTCGTTTGAGGACACATTTCAACTATACAACATAGTTTACTGGATTGAAAAAATAAGAGAAAACAATCTTTGAAATATTTTATTTTTATTTTTCTATCTGGACAATCCAGTTTAAAATGTGTTTTATAGCATTAAAGTATTTGAATTTCGAATTTATACTGAGACATGCATTTATTGAATAGTATACAATTTATATATTTATTAATTATCAAATTTCTTTAGTGTATTAATCACTACATAGTACCCATAAAATAAAATCACATTTTCTGTCCCTATATCCCTTTGTATGTACGCTTAAATCTTTAAAACTACTCCAACGGATTTTGATGAGATTTTTTTAGTAGGTAGAGTAATTCAAGAGGAAGGTTTTTATGTAGGTATAGTACCCGTGCGAAGCCGGGGCGGGTCGTTAGTGTATTTAAAATATTGTGTAAATCTATGAGTCCTTGGTTACTCGAAATGAACAATTTTTAATTTAATTTATAATAATCCTATCCACGCTGCGCCTTCCAGTATGCAGTCGCTATTCAAGAACCTCTCTGTCCCAACGGCCATTGGTAAATAAATAACGAATAAAATGTGTGAATTTTGATAATCGGCCAACGACGGACGAGCAACGCCGGTGTGCCCCGGCCGGCGCGGGCGCAGGTCTGTGCAATACATCCTGCGCCCACGCGATCGATATTCTCAGGCTGACTCATCATTGCAACACCAATCACTTGTATTTAATGAGCACATACTTTACGCGAGGGCCGAGCTTTATGTGCGACTGTATTCCTTGGAAAAGTATTTAGCTTAGCTTTGGTTTTTAGTCCGTAACTATGTGGGTTGACAGGCGAGGCGAGGCGAGGCGAGGCGTTAATAACTACACTTAGGAAAATGCGATTCAGTTTAGGTTTGGTTTGTCAGTTTTTGACAGTTATTCTTCAAGTTAGGTCCTAAACTGACATGAGTGTATTAAAAATGTCACGTTTCGTCGGCTAAGAGTGTAACTCTGCTAAATCCTTTTATAACCATTTTTCATTTTACCACTTTAGACTAGAGGCATTGGTTAGGACATGGTAGCCCCCTGATAGCTCTAAAGGACAACAAATATTTATATGTTTTAGAAATGTTTAAATATTTCAAAGATGTTGTTTTCTTTCTTTAAGATAATTTAGAATATGCTTGTCTCAACGTACGATTTTTTTTTGAAACTGTCGTATGCTTCCTTTGGTTTTGGAGACCCAAAAAATAATTAAAAGTAGCTTTATTGGTCGTCCTAGATTAAACTATCGGTAACAAAAGTGTTTACAAATTAACTCGTATTCGACAACTATAAACTTGTAGGTACCTATCTACGAAATTCTGGGTAACGTGTGATAATTTTTTAAAATTCTATTGAAAAATATCAACCAACATCTACGTTTTAAGAATAATATTTATGTTGAAATACCATTTTGTTGAAATACCAGTTTGCACCTAGCCACCAAACACCCTGTATTATCTAGTTATATCAAATGATGACATGAACTATACTGGCCGCAAAACTATTATGCCTTCTTTTTTACACTTAATCTAGTAACATGTGTAACAGCAATAACATTGTGCTGCCGATGGCCAAACAGTTTTACGGCAAGAAGTTTTACAAACGTTGCTACAGGCCTAAACAAACCCGCAGGCACTCACAAATTCTCTCACAGATTTATGCGCGCTTTGCACAATCAACATTGTGCGCAGAGCACTACCGCGCACGCGCGAGTTATGGGCTTGGCGCGCATAATGAACAATACTGTGTTGCGCGCGTCTTCTGATTATGAAAGTTAGTCCTAATAACATGGTAGGTCGAAGTGAAGCGAAGGCCTCCGTTTTGGTTTGGGTCGTACTTGTTATGTTTGTAGCACAAGGATCAAAATCGTTTACATTTTAAGGTATCAATGGTATTTTCGTTATTAACTCAGAAAGATAGAGGTAGACTAGAGGCATTCGAGATGTGGTGTTGGCGAAGAATGGAAAGAGTAAGCTGGACAGAGAAGAGGTCAAACAAGGAGGTGCTAAAAATGGTGAAGGAGGTGTAAACAACCCCCCCCCCCTCTAAAAAGAAATGAAACTAAATTTAAATATACTTTTTTTTATTTACCAAGAATTATACAGTAAAACATAATATTGATAACTTAGAGATAAATTTGGCCAGTGATCGTCTAGTCTAGGGTAGGACACCTATGTTGTGAACCGTATAGTAACAGAGATTCTTTAATGTGAAACAAGCTAAATCTTTGGACACAAAACAAACAGATATTAGAACATGAAATAATAAAAAGAAATGACTATTTATTGAAAGGAAAACGTGACATTGTTTTTATTGATTTTGAGGGAATATTAAGATAGATAGTTTTGACAGTGTTAAACACTGAAATTGAAGTTTATTGGTTAGTTGAACGATAAGTAAATACAGATAATAAAAAATATAATGTGAAGAATGGAACAATAAAAATAAAATTCCTCAGAGAGGAATATCCCCGACCATCTAAGTGACCTCTGTCAATTGACTGGAACTTCTAACAAATTTAGTACTTTTAACCCTAACACATCTGCTAGCTAAATTAACAATTCCAGCAATTTTGGGTGGGGTAAAGAGGCAACGCTAAACCAACCAGTGTAGAGTTAACTCTGTCAGTTGGGCTTCCTCACTACTCCTAGCTAAATTTTACAGTGCTTCGGAACCTAACTGCAATGCAAACAAAAGGAAAAGATGAAAAGAAGCACCAAGTATTCATACGCGTATCATATTGCAGTATAACCCCAAACTAAGCCTAGCTACAGCTAATACTCAAATTATCCAGGGTCTAAGGGTGAAAAGCAAGCACTTTTGTTAAAAATAATGATAATTGATACATTCATTCTCTCTGAATGATCAACCAAGATGAGCGTTCCTTCTGCTCTATAAGATCCAATGCACTGCTTCGCCTCGCAAATGGACCTTAAACAGTCTGCCCAAAACTCTTTGTCCGTAGCTACTGGACTCAACTTGACAGAATCATTGTTACTTTTATATTATAGTGAACACCTTTAATAGTAGACAGTGCATCGCTTGACGCCCCCCACACTAGAGAATTAGAGAACCTAGAAAACCAAAACAAATTAACTAACAACAGCCCAGAATTGAATTATATTATTAGGCGTCGTTAGAGAATATAGATTTTAACGTTACTTTAGAATGAAAGTTGTAATTACCCATTCCCTGTGTATTGTGAATGATATATTATGTGACTAGCAATTCCAAGGAATCAGGTTAGCTTACCATAATTTCCAGTGAAAATAAAATATAGTTACACAAATAATACTTGACAGAACATAATTTGGGCAGAGCTTCGCCCTCCAGAAATTCAATCGCTGAAAAGACAGGGTCTTTACCCTTTCGCGGTCAAAACGCAAGAACCCTTTCTATGGAGAACCCCAGCCTTATATACAGAAATTTCATGACAAAATATGTCGAAAATGCTTTCATAAATTTTGAATATTTGAATTTGATAAATAAAAATATGTAAAACCAGACATGTATATGAAAAGCCCGTATTAAACTGAAAACAACAATTTACAACAAAGGTAAATTGTTGATATTAGAATCATAAATTTATTTAATATTTTGTGGAATAATATAATATAGGTAAAATAAAAATGTGCATCAGATTTATCGCAATACAATGTTGTGGAAGGTGAGATACGGCTTTAACAACAAATGACGTTGCCATTTGTCATTAATGTCATAATCAACAAACATTAATATTTTATAACAAAATATTATTGTTTGTTTAGTTTATTTCGGTATTTATTTCAGGGTTCTGAAAATACATAATCATAAAATGTATCTATTACTCAAAATGTCGTCAGAATGCAATTGTTATAAATTATGGATGAATAACAAATCTAACTACAAATGTAAGTGATTTTACTGTTCAAACATGAACATGGAACAGTCACAATTCGCCCCCGATTTAAGTTTTGCAATGAAGCGCCGTACAGTGGTTCGTGAAAAACTTCAATCTAAATTCTCAAAAAAAGAAAACTAATGAATCCATATCTTGGATCAGTTACAATGGAAGAAAACTAATGAATCCATATCTTGGATCAGTTACAATTCGCCCCCGATTTAAGTTTTGCAATGAAGCGCCGTACAGTGGTTCGTGAAAAACTTCAATCTAAATTCAAAAAAAAGAAAACGAATGAATCCATATCTTGGATCAGTTACAATGGAAGAAAACTAATGAATCCATATCTTGGATCAGTTACAGAGGGCAGGTGTATTTTAAAAACAATTGAAAACAGAAGAGGGAGAATGATTGGACACTTGTTACGACACGACGAGTATCTAAAGATTATAATAGAAGGAAAAGTTGAAGGAAGGAGAAAGAGAGAAAGACCAAGGAGGGCCCATATGGACCAAATAAAAGAAAAGGTGCACTTTTTTTTTTTTTTATATACCACGTCGGTGGCAAACAAGCATACGGCCCGCCTGATGGAAAGCAGTCACCGTAGCCTATGGGCGCCTGCAACCTCAGGGTGTCACATGCGCGTTGCCGACCCAATAAAAATAACGTTGGCACAACAAATAAGTGGCTCCACTCCACCTGATCGTAAGTGAAAAGTAGAGCCCAAATCGCGGCGGCAACGAACAGGAGACAATTAGTAACCTGTTAGTTGCCACCGCCTTGCTGGCCCGCAAGATGCTGATAAATACACCGGCTGACCCCGAAACACGGCAAACACGAAGGTAAGTCATTTCACGGGCGTTTACACCGAATGTACGGTGGTAGCCAACCAGGCGGGTACTAGTAAAAATACCCTACCACCGGCTGAGAAGCTAGATACTCAGTATTTCCCTTAGTCGACTCCTACGACACCCACGGGAAGAGAGGGGCGGTGATTTTTGTATTCTTACTCCGTCACCGCACGGATATAACGTCACCGCACGTAGTGTCGTATCAAGCAGTCAACGAGAAAGCCCAGGAAAGAGAAGCGTGGAAATTGCTCCACCGACAAGAGCCTAGCTCTTAAGCTTATAATGATGATGAATGGTATTTTCACTGATCTAGGACAGCCGGGGGATCAGGAAAATGATTTTTAGTACCTAAATCGTACAAGGTTTCCGGAATCAGATACCGGAGGGCTACCACGCTATACTAATGCAATTCAACTTGAGACCTAATCTGAATAGCGATGTGTCAATCCCATAGAATAACTGACAAAAACTGACAAACAGAACCTAAACTGAATCGCATTTCAGAGACCGTAGCGGTGGGTAAAACGAAAAATGGTTATAAAAGGATTTAGCAGGGTTACTTACACTCTTAGCCGACGAAACGTGTTTTTAATACACTTATATAATACAAGGAAATGCGGTATGCCACATGGAAAGTTGGAAAGTGGGACATTTTACAAGAAACCGCTCGCAGGTATTTAATTCCATTTTCCAACATTGTTTTTGTGTAGGTAAGTAGATTTTAAGCTATTTCCACCCATGGATAACAAAATTAAACTCGAGTCGTTAACAAACTTCGATGTCAAAGTCATAATGCCACACTTATTTGTTGCCAGTACTAAATATTTGGCATATGAAAACTATTAAACAAAATAAAAAATATCCAGTGTATGGAAACGTCAATACACGATCTACATACATAATTATGCATTAGGCACTGATAAAATTAACATTTAATAGTATGTATGTACCTGTGCTTAAAAAAAAAAATCGGCTACTGTATTGCTCGACGAATTGTTCAAATTTCTTCTGGCGACTAAATTGAAATGGAATTCATTTATTTACAAGTGGCCTGATTTTTTATCAAACCAAGGGCTACTTTTGAACAAAAGCAGAATTAGACAAAGAGGTTGGGTCCGATTTTTTCGAAGTTTGGCGCGTGCCGGTACATTGTGTGGTTCGAGATAAAATCTTCGCTTACCCTTTACTTTTGTTAAGTATGCGCTCCTGGTCACCAATTGTGATTTGTTTAAAAATATAACTACACTACTTACTGTGATTTTTATCGACAAAATGAAAAAAAAAATTGAAGAACTAGTTGACCGTGATCATTCTTACGTTAATAAAGTGATGTTAGCTTTTGTTTGAAAATAGCTATCAATTAAATAGTTGAAAGCTATTTTTTTACTCAAGTCAAGAAGCAGTAGAATATTTAAAAACTATTAAACTTTTAAAATCTGAAGTAGAGTAAACAAAAAGCCATACGAAAAAAAAAATTCAAAGTACCTAGGTAGCCTAACATTAAGGTGTTACGGTTACCTACCGATCCAGTTTCTTTCAAGGGCTTGAACAGCCAAACATTTTCTGACATTACTCTAGAGTCTAAGATTGTTGTGAGAAAGTCATATTACTTATAATGGTATACTTCTTGAAACATAAATTGGTTACTTAATACCTGCATTATAGTCAAAATAAACATTCAATTTATATTTCTTGAACTATAATCCTTACCAACCAAAAACCTCTAAACTAATTAAATTGTCATGTATCTACACGAATGTAGCGACATTTTGAACTTTTATTCTAGCGATCACTAAAATTATTTGGAAGAAAGAGGCAAAGTAAATCCGATAACATGAAAAGACCTCCTAAACTTTCATTGGACAAATCCAAAGCAACATAAAATTAATGGCTACTCCGACCCCGTAACACCTGCAAAATCCCACACAATATTTTCGAAATTAGAATCGTTTATTTTTAATCTAATCTGGTAATCAGCCGCCCCCGTACATGTACACGAGTGGTACTGGCAGGCACGAGCTATTGACCCGTCCGACAAAGCCGGGTCACTCAGGTGTTCTATAAGCCTTTTGAATTTGGGGCTTTTTGAATTTAGAACAGCTTCACCAAGAACACTTGGTCAGGTTAGGCTATAGTTTGCGTGGCTTTGTGTTTGGTGCTTTGGCGGTTCCTTAAAAGGATTTTTGGTGTATCCTAGTAAGAAACTTTTTTATAGGCTGAATCAATTTGAAAAAAAAACCGTCTGGAGCATGTCGAGCCATGCTGTGTAGGGTTTCGTAGTTGGTCAAAAAGGACTGGGCTGGTGTTTGAAATAGTTTTATTTTAAAGTTTTTTGTAAACCTGTTGGTATTCAGGCTTTTCTCATAATATAATTATATTATGTACATAGGTAAAAAAATAAAATAAAAAAGGTTTTCTAGAAGAACAAACAAAAAACTACACACTAAAATCTTTTACGCTTTTAGACTGTATTGGAACTTGTTTCATACATCATTATCGTCATTATTAGGTAGTCATTGTATAACAAATTTGTTTACGAATCGAGTCGACTGCGGTCAATACATGGTGTCTGGCCGTGCCATACACCTGACCCATTATTTTTTACCGTATCGTAGCCGGCGGCCATGAACAAGGCACATTTCTTCTTTGCTAGATTAAAATAGCCGAACTAAGTTAGACATTTCAGGCGTTCGTGCCCTTTTACATTTGATAGGGTAGGTGTAACACTAAGCTTTGGCCCAGATAGGTATCTATAGGTACAGTCACCGTCAATAGCCTCAATCTTATATCAAAAAAATATGTCTCACGCTGTTATGTTATATATTTTTGAAACCTTCGTGGATCTATTGAAAGACTGTACGAGCCAACTACTCCGAAGTCCGAACTTCGAAACTCGTAAATTCGAGAATGTATACCTCACTCTAATAACGCATTCGTTGGAGTGACAGAGACAAATCTTCGAAATTTGGATTTCGATGTTCAGGATAGGGACTCAGGTCGGTTATACGTACACGAAGCCACAGCTGCAGAAGACACAGAATGTCTCTGCTGCTGTCTAAAAGCTTTCCTTGACGAATTTAAGTTAACTGAATTCCACCTACACAAGTTATCAACGAATAACTAGTGCACATACGATGCGTAATTGACAAATAACAACACAATTATTGCGCTGATGTTAAAGTTGGATATAAAGCCTAGTATCGACTTCGGCGTCTCCTGAGGATGTTGTTGTTTATTATTGTTGTTTATTATAGTTATTTAAATATACACAACATACATCATCAACCTATGTTAGTCCACTCCTGGCTGTAGGCCTCTCCTATTAACAATGCGCATAGACGCATTAAGAGGTAATTGCCCATAATCGCCACGCTGGGCAAGCGGATGGGCGATCGCAGTAATGTGTTCACTATGATGACACTGCTGCCCTTCATCAATCTTTTATCAAAGAATGGTCAGTGACACTTCAATCCCTTAGTCGACTCTTACAACACCCGCAGGAGGAATAGTGCATACACAACATACGCAAGTTAATTATAACTATTTAACTAACACGCATAGTATATATTCCGTTCAAGTAACAAGTTTCAAATTAATATAGTCAGCTCATTCCTGACAGTTGATTTTAGTCGCAAAGAGCATTAAATAAAAAAAACTCGTTACCGTCACTAGTTTGTCAATCATTTTCGACCTCACTGACCCCCGGCCCCTTGGTCAAGTTCGCTCCTAATTAATTCCTGATGACGTAGAGGCCAGGGTCAAAACAACAGCCTTGGATTTACATACAAACCGACAAGAAAAATCTCCATGTCCACCGCAGAGTGAGGTCACTGTTTTTGTCACTTTCGGTCGCAGTCGTTTGTTTAAACAATGGAAATATCCTAAGAAAAATTACGTTTTACGTTTTTGTAGTTTATTGTGGACTGCGGTTGAACTTTGTACGCTGAATGTTATGTTTGGTGCATGCAAAAACTGGTGAATACATTATTTTGTGTTGCAGTCAAGATCATGGATTTTTGTACGTCGTTGTATTATGTTGATATATTTTGAACATAATCTTTACTTCTTCTATTTTTACAATTTTAAATCAATTACACACTTTATATGGCTTCTTGTTTGTATTTTTTCGTCATAGGACTCATAGGTGTCGTTCACGAACATGTCAAAAGTTGCAAATTCACATAATTCGTAAATGCAATCGACCTAGACTTGTCAAACACTGTCAGAAGAATAAAGACCTTGTCTAATTGCAGTTAGGACTTAAATTTACATCAGTTTCTTATAATACGCAATCTTTCTTCACCTCACGAGGCCTATGTTGCTGATTTAAATATTTTCTAGCTTTAAATATGTCGAAATATGTTCGTAAGTAAGACAAGTAGGTATTGTAAGCAAGACCTAACTATGAATATTGCTCACCAATACGCAGAATCGCAAATGATAAATAGCTAAATATTCGAGGACGTAAGCCGAAGATACAAGCTTCAAAATCGTTAATATATTTCCGGCCCACGGTCGCACATAAATTCCGGTCACAATATATAAGAATACTTTTATGTATTTTTCTAATTCGTTCAAATATTTAACACGTTGGACGCCACGCGGCTCACCGGTGAGCCTTCACGATATTTCCGTTGAGGCCATGGTGAAATTGAGTAATGGGCTATTTTCTCAAAAATGAGATTTTGGTCATTTTGGATGCAGAATATTATATTTAGCAAAATAGATTAGGAGATACTAGCTTAAACGTCATAAAAACTCGAGTTTCATTAAAAGGCTCACCGGTGAGCCGCGTGGCCTAAACGGAAGGAATTGTGAAGTTCCTTCCGCGGGGGCCGCGGGGTCACGCCGCGGCTCACCCGCCCGCACACCCCGCATTTGCCTGCGCATTCGCAAGTCTCGCAACTATCAGTACGGCTGGTATCCGGGCATTTTCACATCTAGGGACACCCAATTAGCTTAACTCTCACAAAAAAGTTATCGTCGATGTCAGTTTTGTAACGACAATTAAGCTTTTTTCACTTCTAGGCTAGGGTTGTCACTAGGTCTACATACAACACTCACAACATCCAATGGCTTTAAAATGGATGTTTCACCACGCTTACATTTGTAAATCACGGGATTCCACGCGGACGAGATTCCTTGCCCCTCATTTTGATTAAAATTCCGATGTTTCTTAATTTCAATAGCTTCACATACTTTTCGGCTATGATGTATACGCCCGGTTGAGAGGACTTTCGGGTTATGGAGCTCAAGTGGTTAGGTCCAGACTCCAACAAATGCTCGGCCACAGCAGACTTATTCGTTTGACGCTTTTTAACAGCCGTGATATGTTCCTTGACCCTTTCCGCTATGGTGTGTTTAGTTTCCCCAATATAGGAACTACGACAGCTACAATCGATCTTATAAACGCCCGGTGTGTGATAAGGTAAAACATCCTTAGGCGACCTTTGATACCCTGCCACCTTTGATAACGGCATATAAACGGTTGGTATGGAATACTTATTCGAAAGCGTACCTATTTTGTCCGTTACACCCCTGTCATAAGGCAAAAATGCTGGTCGCCTCACAACATCTGAATCCTCGATATTCGTCTGGGTTGCCGTCTGTTCATTATGTAGCCATTTCTCTTCAGAACCTCCTGAACGTGCGATATCTCAATTTCCAGAAATTCAGGGTCACGAAGGTCATGTGCTCTGTTCTTTAGAGAATTAACCACAGACTGAAGCTGCCGGTGAGACAGAGCGTTCAAATACCTGCCTGTGTGTGTGGGCTTCCTATAGACAGTGTGCGCCAAAGAACCATCATCTCGACCTATCACCTTCACGTCAAGAAAAGGCAAACTACGCTCCGATTCCAATTCATATGTGAATTTGACTTTAGTATGAATGGAATTGAGATACTGGAGTAATTGCTCAACTTCATGCATGCCACCTCATAACGCAGAAGACATCATCGACATACCGCTTCCATAATTTCACTTCCATGGTTGCAGATCTATGCTGGCCTCAAAATGCTCCATCCAGTTATTTACTAAAACCGGTGCCACAGGGCTACCCATAGCAACTCCATCGACGTCGATCTGAAGATAATGCCCCCCTCGATCTAAAAAGTAGCTTCCTTCTAAACAATTCCGGAGCCAAACCATGACAGAATTCACTATCTATTATGATTTTGTACTTTTGTTACTTTTGATAAGAGTTATAATTATAATAAAACCTTTAAGTTTACTATGCCAATTGTGATAAATTGTTTTACGAAAAGCTCAAGAATACAAGCTTTTTTAAACTTTAGTACCATCTTGATAGCGAGTAAGTACGACGTTACCTATTTTTAAACTTAACTAAAAGTTGTATTATATGCTTAAAATTAGGTAAATAAATAAATCTAAACATTAAAAACTAATTTAGTTTATTTTTTTACCAAACTCGATATTTAAAATCTTTATTTGCAAGTCTTCAACTATATTTTACCTATGTCGAGTTAGCCAACCCTAACTAAGTTCACAAAATGACGAAAAAATCATAAGTCCTTTACAGTACAAAAGAACCAAGGCAATTTGTATCTTCTCTAGGGCCACACGGCTCACCCTGCATACGTTTTTGGATGGAATAAGTGAACGGTGGCCTGTAAAACAGGTTTGAAATGAAGGCTCGCGATGGCTCACCGGTGACCCCCGTGGCCCCAATGGTTTCAACATGGTTAGGCTCACCGGTGACCCCTGTGGCTCCAATGGAAAGACTACATTTTTGGCGTGGCGTTCAACGTGTTAATATAGTTAAAGTTGTGAAAAGTGACATTAAAAAAAATTGAATTGATTGGGAATAATGTCGCAATTCGATCTTGTTATCTCAAGATCTGTCTCAAGATAAGTAGCTGTTACTCGAATGACATGTATTGTTAAATAGAATACTGGAAATTAGAATCACAATCCCATGCCTCTGGCAGAATGGGCCAAGCATTATTACCCTTAAGAGGTCTATTGTATGAAATCGACGGCTAAGTAAATATTTTGACAAAAGTCCGTTGCGCCATATTAAGTTACTAAAAGGACAATTGGCGTATGAATGGATACTAAAAAAACTGAATTAAAATGAGACGACACGTTGAAGTTTTTCTAGATGCGTATTTCTCGAAACAAAATGTTAGTAGGTACAAGTAAAAAACCGGCCAAGAGCATGTCGGACCAAGCCCATGTGTAGGGTTTCGTAGTTGTTAAAAAACGGCTAGGCCGATTATGTTAGAATCGAAACAGTTATATTTTAAAGTTTATTAACCTTACATTATTCTGCCACTGATGATACACGTGATTAATGATGTGCAAATTGCGGAAACTTTCAAAAGTGTAGGAAAATTTCCATCGAAACTTTCGAGAACATTTCAAAACCTGGAAATTTAAAAAATATTTTTAAACAGCTAATAACAAGGACGCGTTTCATGGAAATTTATATTTTCAACTATCAAATACATGATATAATGTACAATCAAAAATTGTATGTCTTTCAATAAAGAACATGTTCGATAAATTTCTTGAATTTCCGAAATTTTCATAGTAAATTTCTATGGAAATTTATATGTACAGTTATTAAAGGAGTATTGCGAGAACTAGAAAGTATGTTATAAATTATAAAACCAAAAATAAACACCAACAGACTTGAACGTCAACAAAAACATTGTGGACACCACTTCCTTACCTACTTCTTAAATTAAACGAACAAAAGCTATGTTGAGGATTTAGGTTTAAGACTCTAGTGAGCTAGTACGTAATCGAATTTTCACAATTAATATTCTATCAGCAATTTTTCCTAGTTTTGTTTCTGGAAAAAAGGTATTCCACCTTGTTGCTAGCTCCATTTTCTCAGCAGATTCGTATAAAAATGACTTAGACCAAATCCCACAGTTGTGTTTATAATTTGTCACTGTATCACTGCTTCGGTAATCTTGTTTTAGGACTTTTAGGGTTCCGTAGGAACTAGGAACCCTTATAGTTTCGCCATGTCCGTCTGTCCATGGTCCGCCTGTCTGTCCGCAGCATAGGCTCATTGGCTGTTAGTACTAGATATTTGAATATTGGTACAGGTTTGCCTCGTAATCATGCCGACAAAGTGGTACAATAAAATATTTAAAAAATCAGGGTACCTCCCCTACACGTAAAGTGGGAATGATTTTTTTATTTTACTGTGTTCCTATAGTCGTTGAATAGGTCTTTCAGAAAGAATAAGGGTCTCAAGAGAAAGTATTTTTTTAAAGTCAATATTTTCGCAAATATCCTCTCCGGATCCGAAACAAAAAAAATCGTGAATTGTCAAATATGGAAAACATCATGAATATTGAGGTTAAAGAATACTATAAAATAGAACTATTTCGAACATAATGTTTTTGAATAACTACGGAACCCGACACAGAGCATGGCCCCACATACTCTTGGCCGGTTTTTTCTCTTCA
>JALPQI010011983.1:0-40083 GCA_025490895.1 Thaumatotibia leucotreta
CTTTGCAGTTGACTAAGTCTATCACAGGTTAATTTCCATTAAACGATTGGGTATTATTTAAATTGCGAACATTTTTGAGACAAAAAGCTTTTCAGCGTTCGGTTTGTGAATTTGCTTATGTATAATAAAAGTGAAGCCGGTTAACAGAAAGCTATTAAATAAGAGTTACGAGCGTGTTTACTAAACCAAAGAGTTTTCATACCTACCTAATTTGATACGAGTCTTATCCAATGCTAAGCCAACTAAACGGAGGTAAAGCGGTTAGAACTGAGAAGTGTCAAAAATGTGCGTACTTACTGGTACGCCAGGTTGTTCAAGTATCATATCCTCCTGACACCGAAGCTTTTTATTAAATCACTTGTCCCTACGGACGGATGTACTTCACAAAGTATTAAATAGTTTTAGTTGTAAAGGCCGACACATTGCCAGTTGAATAACACGCGAACTACATGTTTTGTGATGTTTCACTGAAACAAATGTTTTTAAATATTATTAGACGGAGGTAATTAATATATTGCTTTGTGGATATATTTTGTAATTTATAAAGGACATCAGGGCGTTATGCATGAATAGGCAAGGCATATAAATTAAGCATAATGTTCAAAATAATCATTCTATTTCACAGAATATGTATTTCAACACATATGTAATAATAATATTTGTTGTCTATTGTCCGCAAAATACTTCAATTCTAACAAAAGAACACATTAAAAAAAATGTATATCATAATTCTTCATAATAAAACGACACTTTAATCAAGAAATGCCTTAGATCGTGTTCTATCCATTCCAGATGTACTCGCAGTGAAATCTTCATCATCGCTTACTCAGAATTATTCAAAATAACTGTCTTGTAACCCTGAAATGAATACATACACTACTTTTAGTATAGCGACCGAAGGCGATTTGTGATTAATTCCATATAATTATATGACGAATAACGGACGGAGTGCCTTTGTATAGGTTCAAAATATTTAAGACGATTTATTTATTTTATTATACACTTTTTCTTTTGAATAGTATATAATATATGAAGAAAATATTATTGTTTACAATTAATTAAAAAAACAACACTGTAACCATTGATTTTGACAAAAATATTTTGAAATTTACTTACGGCGTCGACCACGTGCCTCCATTGTTGTGAATTCTGTCGCACGTGTTGCAATAACAACCGCCTCTAAGCCCAAAATCCTTATTGACCCTCAAGGGCAATCTATCGTCATTAGTTAAAATCCATTGGTTGCAAGCCAATAAGCATCCAGTACTGTTTTAGCGCGAAAATTCCAACACTCGGGATTTAAGACTTTATACATATAGGTCGGTAGGCCGTTGTTGATATACGCGTTTCAAAATTGTTCGGACTTTACGGTGTAGTCTATTTAGCACTTTGTAAAGGACGCGGGGTGTCAGGAGGATATACTGCATTTTGCATTAATTACAATATGTATACATTTTAAACCATTACTTCCTGACGTCGCCTTCTCACATAAACCTAATTAGGATTCAACATCTGTTTACGTAGAGTAATAAACCAATTCATATGTTCTTCTTTATCTGCTAGAGGCGCATTCACACGGGCGACGCGACAGGCGTTAATTTATTCGAGTCCGCTCGCAATTTACGATTGTCTGCACACCCCTAATGTCTACCTCTCACAGGTGACGTCATAATGTTGTGATTAGAATTTGAAATTATATTTCAAAATGTATTCATATTAGACATTCTTAGGGACAATAATAATTAGAAAAGCTAAGTTAGTTGTTGCTGTAATTTGATTTATTTGATGAGTCAAGTGTCGTTAGTGACGACTCGTCACAATGCTATAGGAAATCTGTAGAAAAATGGTTGAATAAACTTCATACCAGGGTTACAGATAAGAACTGTCCGCCAGCTAATCAAATCAATCATGATTTAATAGCACTCAAACTCCACAAACTATCAATTTTGTGTGTGATAAGTACCTACTATGTCCCTTAGACGACGATGCAGAAAACAGCGCGTAAAAAAATATTGACCCTTTTACGTAAGATGAATTGGATATTCTTCAGTTCTACATAAATTATAAACAATATTTACATGTAACGCTTTCACTTTTGCCATAAAAACTAAACCCTGCCCTAGACCGGGAGCGAATCAAACCATCCCCAATAAAAGTACGCGAATATTTACCTATCGCATCAGGAACAGTGAGGCAACCCCATTTTCCTCGTAAAAACTACCCCCACTTTTCATTCCTCGCGTGTGTTATCAAGTGCCTGCTCTATGAAAGCTATAGAAAAGAAAATAGAGCGAGCAAGTATGACGCATCTATTCAATAAATAATTTAGAAGCTGCCTACATTAATGTAAGCGTGTCAGATATACAATTTATGGTCATATCAGTACATCGATTATTTCGGTTTACTTTATTCTCATAAGAATTTATTTACAATTAAGTTTTCGTGAATGATTTCACTTTGTATCTTTCGTGACACATGACTCACAATCAGCTTTTTAATCCTCCTCTGATTTCTAAGATTCGTAGTTTTATTCGCAGACAGTTCTGTTTATTGAAAAATTATATAACTATGTTTTCAATACACATGATGATTTTTTTACGCACTAGAGCGAGTTGTTAATTTTTTGTCAAAGACATCAATGTGGTTAAAGTGTCAAAAATATGTATACAGGAATTTAATGCCTTGACGCTAAAACATCAAGAACTGTATATACATATTTATACAGCACCTAAGCGTTTCAGTAAATGATCCGAAACAAACTACCTATAGAACTACAAGTATTCTTATCAAAACATTTCACTAAACTTTTCCTTTGTAACACGCGAGCAAATCTCAAAAACGCCCGACATTCAAGATAATGTTAGCATCAACATCTCACCGCGTCTCACTACTCGATGGAAAAAATCCACTAAGGCAGTATAGTGGCAAGGAGGCTGCCCTCTTTCGACGCCGGGGGCGGGGTGGGGCACCCAGCGACATTCTATGTTTATTTGCATGATTTGCATCGGACATTCCTTGAGCAAGCAAAAAGTTTACGGTATTTTGGTGTGGCCTTTAACGTTTTATTATGATTTGTGTCTTGCGAGCTTTATACTCGTACTGTTATATTTTTTTTATTATATACTTTTCTTGCGTGTCTGTTATATTTAACTAAAATTGTCATAAAATAACAATGGGGATGGTATTACTTTCGTCTTTGATTCATGTAAAAAAAGGATGAGTACCTACGTCGTTATTGTGACCAATAAATATCGTTGAAATAAGAAGTAAAATTTAAACTTAAAGTAATACTTTAAAAACAACTGACGTAAACCAGTAGACGTTTAAACGCGCGCTAAAAATAGTCCGCCAAATATCAATTTCACCTGAAATTTGGGAAAAACCGCATTCGTGGAACATTCGCGTACTGACAACGGTCTCTTATAACTTTTCCCTTTTAACCTTTCCCCCCACTCCCCCGGGAGGCGGTCCCGGGGGACGGCCTCCCCTGCCACCACTCAATACCGACACGGCATGCTCGTGCCAAAGAATAGACAGGTGGGATACTAGACTGTATAGTTCGAGAAATATTATTTGACCGACTGTTATCTTATTTACGACCTTTTGTTTCGCGTTAACACTTACTAGACAATCAGCAGTCGAACACTTTTCTATTGTTAATGACGCAAAACAAAAGGTCGTAAGTAAGATAAGAGTCGGTCAAATAATATTTCCCGAACTATACAAAATATAGTCTAGAGTTAGAACCGGCAGTAGTTTTTCCTTGTTATTGTTTTGTGTCAGACGACTTGAAAATACTTATTAATAGGCTTACTCGAATAAAGAATCGTTTGACTTTGACAGTTGGGGAATTCCTTGCAACAGTGAATTAAAAATGACCAATTTCTCTCATGTTTATATTATAAACTGTGATGTGATATCAAACTGATACTTATCCAGGTATAGTGTAACACTCACACTTGGATCGTAAGTAAGTAAATAATAATCAAATGGTCACTTTTATTACAGTTACTTACATGGATTTACCCAGTCGATTGTATTTTTAAAACAATTTTAACTTAACTAATTGTTTTGGAACAGCAGTCACGTCTGATAATAAAGTTACAAATGATACGTCAAATAAATTATGTTCAGACGTGACTGTAACTAGCTTTATCTGTAAATACACGTATATACCTATTTGTTCACCTTCAAATATATGAACTTGGTTGTATTACATGTAGCTGATTAATTTACTTTCACATCAAATTTACCTTACCGTAATTGATTTATCATGCAAAATTTCACAAAGTTGGTTCTACAAATGTATTGCTTGCCTATAAATAGATATAACGATATAACGAACGAAATCGACCGCATAGGTAGAATGTATTCAAAATCTAACATATCATAACAACCTTCTATGTATGTTGCCTTAAGATATCGCATTTGTCTTTATTTTAAAGGAATGCGTTTTTAGCGTTTAAACCAAAAGAGCATTCGCTGTTCTAGCGCCCGTTCTACGAAATCAACCAATCACGTTTTGTGTACTGATCGAATTTCGTAGAGTGGGAGGTTAGAACGGCGAATGCTCTTTTAGTTTAACCGCACCTTAAAGCTTATCTAATCTAGGTATTAAAATTATATCATAATTATACAAATATACAGAGTAGAAACAAAATTTGTCATTTGAAACGCATTACCGGTCTGCGCGGTAATATTCTGTGAGCGCATGCGACGGGCCTATAACAGGCCCAGTTTTCGACTTTGTTTTTCCGCGTGCGTCCATAGGTAAACGTTAATATTTCAGTGTGTACCAAATTCAAGGGTTAACTGCCCCGTCTCAATGGCTGTGAAAATAGAAAATTTAAAACAATCTATAGTTAGCATTATGAAAAAATGTCCTATTGTAACCTCTACGTGACAGTGGTAAGGTATTTTTTTATTAGCGTCAATACAAAATAAATAAATAAATATCTTGAGACCGCTCACACAAATCGACCTAGTCCCACGGTAAGCTCAATTAAGGCTTGTGACAGTTGTGATATAAGTACCAAGCGACGAAATATATACAAACTAGAAACTTAAATACATAGACAGCCAAGACCAAGGAACAAATATTTGTGATTAATAAATACACAAATAATGCCCTCGCCGGGATTCCGATCCGGAACCTCCAGCTTTGTAGGCAGGGTCGCTACTAACTAGGCTACAGAGGCCGCCTAATAATAAATCTAACTTGAGCAATTCAAGATTATTCAAATTAAATGTAATCGTCATATTACTTCTTTTGAGAGAGTGAATGCTATATTTTAAAAATTGCTTACAAGACACAGAACAGAATATCCAACATAACACGTTCTTTCGAAATAGTGTCTCGATTCGCAATAAAATCGCTTATACAAAATTAATGTGAACCTTACCTACTCACACACACATAGTAAATATGAGTCACAATCACAATGGTAGTTTTTGGATGCGTTCGGAGGTCGTATCGCGTCGCAGCCCGTCGCCATGGCAACGCGATAAAACCTCGCCTTTCATAGCCGCCAGTACACTCGAAGATAACAAAGGCTTTATGTTATGTTTAGGAAACCCAGAGTATTGCTCGAATTGTCCGTGATATGCCAAAGTGTTCTTACACTTAAAGATTACGAGACATATTTGTATGAGTCAACTCCATAGATATGAATAGTCGCGTTTTTTAGCAGTTATCGCCAGGGATAAGACAACCACCATCATATTGAGATAAACATGTTTAAATAAAATTGTACGTGGGATACAACAGTAGTCCCGCTTGGTTATGTTGATTAGTTACAATTAAATACCTAATTACACTCTCACAAATACGTACGTAATTCCAAAATAGAAATACATTGCAGAAATTATTCACAAAATGTCAAATACGTCCCAACCTCCAAAAATATAGCACTTTCCACAGAAAATTTCATCTGAAATTCGCCCCGTTTACTTGAGAGATACTCTTTCAAATCTAAAAGCGCTTGCTCGGGTCGGAGTAGTTTCCAATTGACAATATACCTACTGCCATCGCGGGCAATCGCTCGCGGGCCGTAAGCCTTTCCCCGCGCCATTCTGATAAAATACCAATGTTCTCCTACGGAATTGTGTTCTTTAAGCTTTTCTGATTAAGGCTGATGTTTTAAGGTCACGTCTACACTTCGGGTTCTATCTACGAAGATTTGAAAAGTTAATTACGTGCTCAACGTAAACAATAGCAGTACTTCACGAAAAAAAATCCTGTATCAATAAGGAGTAAACAAAGCTCAAATCGCCAAGAGCAGAAACTGGTTACATAAAAATTCCACATTTGCATTTAAGACACTATCGAGCCGACCTCTTTCCACAATCAACATACAAAGACAAGGGGCTACATAAGCTACATTACGCGGGCATCACTTCATTGTGGGCACCGCTCTAATTGTAACTACACTCTTGGGCGCCATCAGGCGCTCAGCGCTCCGCCGGGTAGGCGTGTGCCACTAATCTTCGACCCCTACATACCAATACTCCACCGAAAACAACATCCAACTTTCCACCCTAACCACATCAACCCAAAGCTCAATTTTCACTTGAAGTAAGTAGTATTTGCAAACGTGGCGAGGGGTTAACACACACTATCAACTCATTAAATTGCATCGCCTTTTTAATGAGTCTGAAAGTGAACAAAGGATATTGCGCGATTACATTAAGTACGTAGTTGTAGCTAGGTGAAGTTTGCCTTCAAGCGCTTGTGTTCCGATAGAGTGGTTTCATTTACTTCGAGCTATCGACGTGATTCTAATCGAGTGTTTTTTGGACCTAAGACCGAATAAATATATGTCGAATGAATAAATGACGTGAACTGCATAGTGAATAATAAAATAATTATCAACTTCTGATTAATTTAAGTTGAAATTTTTAAATGGCTCTCATGGTAAAAGTCCGGTTCGAAAAAAAAACCAAGAATGCCAAGGATAAAAAAATAATAGAAACATTTGTTCAGTTACTTAAGTAAAGAGTCTGCCTGCGACCACCGGTGTAACGTCATGCCCGAAACGTCAAGATAAAATTAAACGTAAGTTTACGCGATCAAGCCGTTTGTCGTCATATAAGTAGAGAATTTTGAGCGTACTTACAAATATACTATGGGAAAAGAATTGGAGACTTCCGAAATTTAAGGGCACCTTGTCCTCTGCTTGCATAGTTATGTTCAAACCTAAAGTGGAATTTTGTTTACCTACTCACATTTATCGGTGGTAATTTCCATCGTTAACCGTACCTTAGCAAAAGTGCCATGTGCTAGCCAAATCCGTGTAGATCACTAACGATAACCAGCCTGTTATAAGGTTATTACCTTAAATCCATAATTCACGCTGTCCTCATGTAAAGTACCCACGGCCTGCACCGAATAACCTAAGTAAGCAACATATTGCTGACTACCCTCATATTTACGCGGCGAATATGCTATAAAGTGATATCACGTGATCGGTTCCCGGGTAATAGTTATAAATTACCCGGGTAGTTTATAAAAGCCGGTTAACCCGAGGTAAGCGGACAAGGAGTATAATTTATTATTGGGAAATTCGCGGGTGTATGAAAATACGCAGTTTGGGATGGTGACTGTGTGGTATGGGGATTATTTTACTCGCATTTATATCGATTTTTTGCACAATGGAAACGTTTAAATTTTCAAAGTTATGTTATGCTAATACAATAACAGCTGTCATATAACTTTGAAAATTTAAACGTTACCATTGTGAAAATAATCGATATAAATGGGAGTAAAATAATAATATAATGTTTACGTCAGTACATCAGTAATCACATTCCTTTTGTGGCTACACCTATTTACGTGTTAAAGTCTCGCCAAGTTTTTACCGGTTTTTCTCGGGTCAGTGGTCTAGGGTTAGAACCGGAAGTAGCTTTATTTTAACTTAACGACTATTAAAAAAAATTGTTGCCATTCCTTTTACTTGAATACAGAATCGCTTGACTTTTCGTTTCATTGATTTTAGATTTACTACGAGTAAAAAAAATATTGATGTAAATAAAATCAGTGACATTCATACCTACAAACTTTATCGCCTAAAACTAACATTACATAATTCAGGGTGCTTAGACAAGTTGCCAATCGCTAACGCTCAATCGTCAATTGTAAACGAAAAGCAGCTAAATGTCTTTGTCGCACTAGTTTGAAAGAGTGACAGAGAGGGAAAACTAGGATACGCTACCGAGCGTAAGCAACTTGGCTAAGCATGCAGGTAATTCGCTTGTGTTTAAGTACTCCGACCGTTAGCTACGTCCGATAAAATAATGGGCATTTTGTCATTACATATTGGCTTGTGGAGTAAGAAATATGCTAGCAGCACTGTATCACTCGGCCGGCGGCGAGTTGCAATGCCATAAATAAATGAGCATCGAATATTAGTTGCTAACAAACCTCGATTCATTTCATAAACGTTTTCTGACTTCGCTAGCCGATGTTGTATTGCTTGTTCCTTTCAGTCGTCTCAATATATCTATAAGAATGAAAGGGACATGCTAAGTTAGGAAACGTTTATGAATAAGAGGGAAATACTAAATATGCCTCATGGCGAAGACAGAATTCATAGAGCATGTGCGGAAAAGGAAGGCGTCTAGCCGCAAGGGACGCCCATACATCTCATGTGCTTTCACTTTCTGAACAATCTCTGATAAGAAATGTTATCGTCATATGTATTAATTATCGAGATGGTGCAAGATAATCCTGTATTTATTTTTATAAATCCGCGAGTAAAAAATATAAAAAAATATTTAGCAAAAGTTATCCACGTAATATAAGTCGATATAGGTAGTTGATCGACATGTTTCGATCCATTTAGGTTGTTTCAAACAATCACATATTATTTTAAAGTAACTTAAATCTACACTTTATTAGACATTTTGAAGTATAGAAACCTAATTTTACAAAAACAGCATCGTGATCGTAAATAGTTGCCGGCGTCATTGAATCGTTTCATATTCGCGAACCCCGCGGTTTTATTTATCACAAAACTTTCAAGGTGACCCAGCTCCTTGCGATCCGGAGATTATGTTAAAAGAGAACCTCACTCTGACCTATATTTTTAGCACCAATTTTGTCAATAAAGTTATTTTTAACGGAAATTGTCAACATGGCAATTTTTCAAAAGTGAAAGTACCTATTATTTTACAACCAGTCAGTAGTAGCCGCAAATATTTCAAAAGATGCATTTTTCACGACTTTAAATTATAAAGAGATTGGTCAGTACCCTAGTTTGACTATAAAAAATACATAAGTTCACTATAAAATGCCAAGTGAGGAATTTTGGAAGTACTCCCTTGTATAAATGCGGAAGGCAAATTTTGAATCTTATAGGAGCATCGGAGGCTTTACGACTGAAACAATCTTCATACTCGTAGAGCCTGATCCACACGAGAAAATAAATAGGCACAATAACCTGTAACAAAATGTCGAAACAAAACCAACGTGAGCAACGCGCCGAAACCAGAACATAAACGTTATATCGGCGATCGAGCCAAACTGCTCTATCAAAATATAACGACCGCGATAAACCCGATGGAAAAGAAAGCAAACGTTTCCATCGAATTTCCAAAGATCGTACAATAACTGCATCCCCTTCTTACCATTATAAAATTCCTACTTCTATCTTTCTCGCGCTAGTGTTTCCTGTTTTATGGGAGAGTCGATAATATTCGGACCGCGCCGCGAGATATGAGTGCTAAATATTTTATGATGTCCAAAGTGTCGATGTAAGGCTTGTTGTTGACTGTGCTGCATCAAACATCCATCTTTTTACTAAAAAAAATTAACTTATCAACTTTCAAAGCAAAAAATATCTACGTAAAATTTCTCGTCGTTTATGTCGTAAAAGCAGGATTGTGATCGGGCAAAGGATTTCCAAAACAAAGATTATTGAAATGAAAACGTAGTTTACAGATGCATTTTTATGACAATAAGGCAAAAAACATTGGCCACTAAAATCGATCAACTTAATTACAACTCAGTTTTTTGTCACGTTTGTCTCTTACAAACGGTCTTGTCGTAATGCCATTAATCTTAGAAGGCTGGCAGCGCAGCAAACGACCTCCCGTTAAGACCCTCCATAGGCTGGGTGCCCTGTAATATGCTTGTGTACCCAAACGACGAATAACTAAACACCGAGTCTCTACAAGCCAAACACGACCTTCCACTAATTGCTATTAGTGTCATTAACGCATAAACCTCGGTCCGTGTTCCAACCTTTGGTATCAGAAACAAATGGAAAATAAGAAAATAAAGGAATCCCAGTGCGAGAAAAAAATACGTAAGATGTATTTTCTCGAAGAGAAGCGTGTCGGTGGCATTGTTAAATATATCGTCCAATCAGTATCCTTGGAACGAGAAGGAATTAGCGTTTGAGCGCACGGCGGACGAGTCCTGGTCCACCCTTTTATGTGGTGTAATAAAAAAAGGTTATTTGAATTTGGAAGAAGAATTAAAAAAAGAAAATGAATTCCGCACTAATTTAAGCTGAGCGAGTTCCTCGACGATTTTAGGGGGGATCGAGACGATTTAATGAATCATGCATTTAAGTTGAAAGTCCGCCTCTACGCTTTTAGATTCTTATTGCCAGTACCCGCTCAGGGTTTGACAAAAGAGGCCTTGGGTAAAAAATCCTCATAATGAGACGGGCGGTAGTCAATTAGGCTTATTTTTAATCGACTTAAATTAAGAGAAGGTCTATAATAGGACCTACTAAGTGGGCATCGATATCCTCGATTTCCTATGGTACCAATTTTTTAGGTTGGAAAAGCCTTTAACAACTAAGTACCAACCCCCCATTATTTATAATCGGATATCGAAGAATCAGTTTTGTTATTGATATTTTCATAGACTAATGGAGATATATATATGATTATACTAATACATATACGGCCGTGTGGTGACGGCAGTGAGAATACATTTGTCACCACCCCAACTCCTCCTGCGGGTGTCGTAAGAGTCGACTAAGGGATTTAAGTGTCACTTACCATTATTTGATAAAAGATTGATGATGGGTAGCAGCGTCATCATAGTGGACACATTACTGCGATCGCCAATCCGCTTACCCAGCGTGGTAATTATGGGCATTTACCTCCTAATGCGTCTATACGCATAATTAATAGGAGAGGCCTACGTCCAGCAGTGGACTATCATAGGCTGATGATGAATACATATAAGTTTATATTGATCAAAGTCACTTGCATTGTCTATTACATGAAAAAGCTTGCTCAACACGCCTTCAACTTAATCGCCGTAACGCATAAATGCGTTTTACAGGTCCCTAAAAAAACTAATCACAGATAAGCGACTCGCCCCTCATTGATCCTCCATCGGAAAGGTTACTAAGGCACTTCGTCTTCATTCGGCAATCCCTTTAAGGAACGTATCAGTTGTAATGAAAGCTAATTCTTTCATTAGCCGCCGTGACAACGGGAGAAATTGTAAGGCAAACGAGAACAAACGTCGACCGCTGTGCCTACGCATGTGCGATAGGTTTTTACTGAAGAGGAAAATGTTGGGAAACTATTTTTGGTTACTGCTCTGAGTAGAACGTGGGGGACAATCGTAATACTACTTAAACATAATATTATATCACAAGACAGACCACTTGCAATTCTAAACTATTTTATTTCCAAGTTTACCGAAGGACTACGCCGATTGTGCATGATTATCCTATCATAATCAACAAATAAAAAAGCTGTAATATTTGTATGGTAGATGCACAATTAAATATTCAAGGCATATTCATTATGTTTATCGTAATTTATTAAATCACTTTGATGACATCAACATAAAATATAAATAAACCCATTCATCTATTGAAATATAAATTAGAAATGAATGTTACGATGAAAATTTGTAAACACTACTCACACTTTCTTAGCTAACTTATTTAAATGCAATAACGGAGATGCTTTCATTTTACACATTGTCTACTGCAGCACAACCAATACATTCCATTTATCAATAATATAAATCGAAATCCGATCTGACAAGGCGTTAATGGGAGCTCAATGCAATTTAAGATACCCCCGTTGGTATTAACCGAATTTCTTTTGCAGTCTCGTATTGACATCGAAATAAATCGATACATTTTATTATTGTACAGTATAAAAGTGTCACGTTGCATAGAAGGGGAAAGTATGACTTATTAAAATTATTTTCATTTGCGAGATTATGCTTATGTTAGGTGAACAGTACCCAATATACACTAACTTAAGTTTTCCGGTATTAGCTAGATCTTGGAAACAAATGGCAAGAATTTAATGTGCTCAAAACTGCTATAAGTGATACCAATAAATAAGAAAATAGATACATAATGCAAACGGAATATGTTATTGATGATCAGAAATAACATTTCGACTCAGGTATATAATAATATTAACGTATAGTCTAGCTGCAGATAGATATCTCACAAATAACTAAATTAATATTCAAAAGTATAAAAAGGATAAAATGTAACTAAACTAATGTTCACCGCTTTCTACTCGTGTCAACCTGTGTAACTATCGTTGTGCGATATACGGTGTACACCCCACGTCATGTGAGGTGGCATTTTAAAGTGAAAATTGAATTTGCAAGCGACAATCGAAGACGCTGCCATCAAAGGCAACCCCTGCACATATATGCCAAAACGGGTTTGCGACGAAGGAAGGGTAAAGTATAGTTTCTTGAACTTCTGTAAAAGGTATTTCTTACAGGCAGGTGCAAGATAATCATGTCATGCTCAACAAGTCATTGCATTACTTCCTATCTGTTCATTTTAATTTAACCAACTTAATTCTCGGCTTAAAAATAATATTCTCGAAAATAATTAAATTCCAATTCGGATTCTGATATTGCGTAAACCTCGACAAAATGACTCCAAATTAGCGACATACCTATCTATTAAGAAGAGGACGTCTCGGGCCCATTTAATTAGTGACTGGGTTTTATCATCCGCCCTCTTTGCTTCTGTTCGTTGAAATTTTCAACTCTAATACCGCCATATTGGCGAAGCTTAAATTGGATGTAATGACAAAATTTCTATTCTCCGGTTTATTATTAAAAATTCGTTTCCGGAGATTTGTTCGTAATTGTTGAGAACCCTATGAAGATATTTTTGGTGTTTGTGAAAGTTCAACGGAATTCATGCGTGCCATCTTTGAAGACAAACACACCTAAGGGTTGGCAGTAAAACAAACTAACATTAATTGTTGCTTTTATGATGGCTTCGCGTGAGGCGGGTCGGATGGCAAACAAATTGTTACTGTGACTCCGCTTTTAATAGATGTAGGTATTACTATTTTAAAGGATACGGTATGTTACTTTAGTATGTTTCTGTTTTTATTAAGTTTATTATGAATTTGTTCCACGCATATTTTTATTTTAATACCATCATATTTTATAATAAAATATTAATTTTAAGTTAGGGGTTTTACAAATAAAAATATATATTTTGTGATAATTATTTTATAATTGTAAATACAGCTAAAAGGCCTACTTCTAAAAACCGTGTCGTTAATAAAACATTTTCATATTCATTAGCTTAATGACAGCCGTATCATCATTATCTGACCGCAAAGCAAAATATCACTTAAATTCAATTTATACGAGTGGTTCTTTCAATTAGTTATCTAGATTAGGATTTAATCATGCCTTTTTGCTTGATTGATGGCCTACAATCTTCTTCAATTTTTGTCTCCCTAATTGTGGTTTTATGAACTTGCATTTAAATTACTATTTTGCTCATACGACAGTAGCAAGCCATGATATTTGTACGACGGTATAAGTGAATCATGACTAGTTGAACTGTAAAATCATTAGGTATATATGAGTACAATGTTAACTTTGTGTTGTATTTTAACTATCTGATCAAGCCACAAACTAATGCAATTTTTTGAAGAATATTCACTGAAATATTGCAAATACTACGTTACATAAATGTTAAGTATTCCTCCATAATGCGCGCAACCATTACCAAAAGCCAAAGCGTTCTCCAACCAAACAGCAGCTAATAGGAATTTAGCAGATGTTCCGGAACACACCTACAAGAGCATATGCAGCCCCTGTGGAGCTCAAGACGTCAGCGCGTTTAAACGCCAATTAATTATTAAGGGACAGAGCTCCTTCCTTTGCTCTTTGACGGCGACTGTACAACAATGTGGCTAGCTCTCGTGATTGCCTGCTTTGTAAATTGCATTAGCGTGGTCCGCTTGTGTTTCCGTTTATTTATATAGCACTTGCGTTGGGTATAGTACACGACATTCGAACTTAGGCTTGTATAATTACTACTTCACTAATGACGGTTGTATAGTTCTATTTAGGCCTGACATTTTTTTTTACCGTCTTTAGCCTTTGTAGTCATTTTTTTATATTACATGTATTTAATGTTATTACCCACTAAATATGAGGTTAGATTATATTCTATACTGTAAGCATGAATGCATGAAATCTTAACCTCCATTTATTTTGAATAGCGGATTCTTCAATAATGAATTTTACTGTTCTTTAAAGAGTCAATAAGTCCAGAAAACTCCACATCCTTTTAAGTCCCTATTATAAGGGGCAGAATCGCTCCATAGATTCGAATCAACACCAGGATCGGGCTAGTTGCAATTCATCATTATTATTCCAGACAATTTATCAAGCGGTTGGCTCGGCTCGCCGCCCCGATCGCACATTCTAACGAGATGGTGAATTTTCACCGAATAATTTGCGAACCGACGAATCACGTATTGGAATCGGGAATGAGGTCGGAATTGAGATAGAAGAGCTGAACATGGTGATGCTATAAAAGGAACTAGGAAAGGACTGAGGAAGGTCACTCAAGAAGGGGATATAGTTATTCAGGTGCAAACTACTACTTTAGGTACTTCACTTAAAATATTGCTTATAAAATAAATTGCACAAAATCCTAAAGCCTGTTCCAAAAAAGTATTAAACAAGAAGAACTTAAACTAAGTAAGGCGTTACAAGAGCTTTTTAAAAATGTTGTTGACTATTTTACTAAATAGGTACTATTTACTAAGTTACTATTAATACTAAAAGTTTTTATGACAATAGCTCTTTGAGTATTCAAATACTGCATTTATGATAGTCATTAGAAGGGTCGAAACCTGTTGAAATTAATTTTATTTTGTACAGCTTATGAATTAATTGATAAACGGCATAAAAATAATTTAAAAGTTTTCTGAATGCAATACATTCGGAATATTAGCATGATATTTTGTTAGTCAATGGAGCGTCTCCTGCAGCGAGGGTCGATACGATTACCGGGGCTTATTACTGCGACTTTATCATATTTCAATTTACGATCGTCACCCGGACTTATCGAGTAGAAAAATCAGAGGGCTGAGTACCTCCGCCGATATAAATCAGAAATGAGACGTCTCATTACTGCCTCTTTGATTTATTGATCTAAGGTCAGTTTCCTATTAAATATGCAGCGGTTAAAATAATATTCATAAATACTAAAAGTTAGAGATGTAAGAATTTTAAGTTAAGCATTAGATAAGTCGAGTCGGCAGCAAGAAAATGCTTGGTTGGAAGGAATAAGAAAACGGTCATAGTTGTTAAGTCTTACACAGTTTCTGTCGCTATCTCGTGGATAAGAAGCCTAATCACCGCCGTCGCGTCTGTATCGGGCCGGCGAGCGCGCGGGCGTTCCCCAGGGTAAGCTTTTGGGACCAGTATTCTTTTTTTGGTTTACATTACGTTGTAAGTGTGCCGAATTACTTTGCGTCCCGCTTTTTATACGAAATTCGTGATTTGTCTTTGCAATTTTGAAATATAGTGCATTTGTATCTTAAATCGTACCTGTTTGTTTTACACCAAATGCAATTTCTTTTTAACAAAAAGTTCAATAGTTTCGTACATTATGGGAAACTACCTTTTATTCTTGAATTCTAATATTAAAAGCCGTTTCTACAAACAGGAATCTCAAAGCTATTAATAAAGCGACTATGAACTTATCGAAACTTTCCCGTGTAACTGCACCAGGTCGCGCACCAACAAACTTACTGCAAACTATTTGTAATACGAATTTATTGTTCTTGTTATACGTTAACACTTGCAATTTATTACCATATGAATATCGAATTTGTTTTCTTTGATTGTAAGAGTTCGTTCAATTATTTGATAGTCATTCAGGTAAATAAATATTGTGTACTTCTGTTTTACCTAATGCTATGTTTACCATTACAATAATTAAAATAATATGCTCGATTTTAATAGGATTGTCAATAAATACGGATTAATCATCCTACGTCCTTATTTCAGTAACCATATTAGGATTTAAACATAATATAATACGTTTTGGTAAGCTCACAAAAGCACCGTTAAATCACGTTAATATGCGCCAAAGAAAATATCCTTACTTTGACTCACTTTATCCCCATTCAAAAAGCGCTAGGTATCTATGTAAAAATAACCTAATGGAGAAATCGGCCCCTTAGAAAAGAATTTATTTGGCGAAAAGGCGCAGCGGCGGCGGGCGTATCTAATGAGATAATATAATAGCCGTGATTCTCGGCAGCGCCGTTCGCGGGACCGAAAATTACCGGAAAACTGCAGGCAAAGAAGCTTCCGCGAAATAGCAAGCATTTTATTTTAAAGAGTTTTAGTATCCACTTTATTTATAAATCAATGAAAATTGGTAGTTAATGAGAAATATATCGAGTATAACTGCTGCAGCAGAACCCAAAGTCAGGTACGACGGAAGTTTATGTGATATTAGACAACAACTTGTACTTAACATTACATAATTTACTTTACTTATGCACGGTGTTCGTGAGCATTCCGAAAGATTTTAATGCTGAATTCCTGAGCATATTTAGAGTATTTAATGTTACATAAAATTTCCTGGATTCGACTTGGTTCCAGAGATAATTAACATTTTTTCGAAATAAGTTTTTCGACGTAACTCGTCATAAAAGTTCTTTTTGATTACAATGCTACCACAATGTGTTCTAATATTACCACACCTTTTGCCTGACAATCAAAAAATAAGAATAGACTTGACGAAAAAACAAGTCCCTAAAAAAATCATTTAAAAAAATAATTTTAACAAATTGTTGTTATGATAAAAAGTATTGGAAATGTTAAAAAGTCTAAAAAAATATAAAAAATTTTTTTGTGGAATTTGACATTAGGTCTCATAATATTTTTTGTTCATTTCAAAATGTCTAGAAGGCATAGTAAAAATCTTTCGCAATGCTCGCGAGCACCGTGATTGGTTCAATTTGAACAGTACATGAAAAATAAATCCGTAATATTTTTCTTCACCATTGAAGTTGAATTAAGATTTTAATAGTCCTTTTATCTTTTATAAGAATACCTAAAGGCTTTGTGCAAGAAAATTGCGATTAATGTAACAAGTATTATTAAGGTAACATTTTTACCAAAAATGTCTATGATGAATGAATTCAAGTCCATCAAATAACAAGCACAGGAGGGTCATATCGAATTGGAAATTGATTTTGTTGCTGCCGAAATAGGGTGTAAAGATCCCATTGTAATATAGATGTCAGCCATATGTCGAACTATGTTTGCCCCTTCAGCGTTGTCCTCTAGAAATATTACCAATTCTATTTTCACATCAAAAATAACAAAGGCCTTTGTAAGAATAAATCGCTATCTTTATTTTAGTTCCAAACCAATGATCTTGAAAAAGGTAGTATTAACAATATAATTAATTGCATACACCTACCCATTTACCAACGTCACTTAAAAGTGAAGCTAGTTCGTGTACTTAATGGTTTTTACGACCTCAGTATAAGACGAATGTATTTTCTAAATGTATCTTGTATGTATTATCATTGAAAAGAGGTTAGTGTCCATACAAAACACTGAAAATTAACCATCACAAAAATTGATCGTGGGCTAAACTCTCATCAACCCCATCAAACTGGGTATGATTGACTCACTATAAAACATTGAATAGGTACTTTTAATCCTTTAATAGCTATTCCAGTCACAATATGTTTAACACAACAATTCGGTTTAGTACCAGTCCCCTCGTTTTACAGTCAAACAGAAACATCTTAATCATTACGCTTCATAAAATTCTTAAGTGATTGCCTGGGGGACGGTTGCGTGGCTTTGAATTGATTTTGAAAGTCCATCTTTTAATGCGAACCAAAAACCCTTGAACACGCAATTCTCATTAAAACCATTGAAATTAACTAGTTGATTTTCTTATTAACTAAGGTAAGCACATCAATAAAAATACAAAAAAAATATAATTGCAAATTGTAATTGGTAAAATAAAATTGAAACGAATAAGTGAAAAAAATATATAAAAAATTAAACTGCCAAGAAAAGTTGAAGCCGAAAAAGATGAAATTAAAGTATATAGCCATGAACTAGATGATGTTGAAACGCTTGTTGAGTTTCAACTCAGTAATAACATTATAGAAAATTTAGGAAACTGAAGCAGTAAAAAGTAGTGCAAAAAACTTTCAAGCCGCACAATTTTTCGCAACACACAAATTGGAAAAAAATTACACAGCTGAAATACAGCATCGCATAAGTTAATAGTAGTCGGCCGCGGGCGCGAGCAGAGATAATGAAATTGTGTACAGAGGCGCAACGAGGCGCGCGTGTCTCGGCCAAAAATCCACTTAACAAATTGCTGCTGATTCGAAGGGTTCTGGATTGTTGGCCGCTTTTACCGTTACCTCAATTATACCGTGTTATCGATACCCGAACGCTTCTGTTAAACTGTTTTGTTACGCGGGCGCGTATCAAATTTTGAATTCATGACTGACGCCCGATTGGTATACCGGCGGGAATGCTTTTTTCAGTGTTTGTTTGCAGATAAGATGTGATTGTTTGTCTAAATATGTAAGCTATTTGTAATATTGTAGGTACAATTATGTACATACATAGTATGAGTCGGATTTTGTAGGTATAATTATTATTGCTAAATTAACATGTTTATCACATAATTTAATAGCAGCAATACGCGACAATTTAATTTACTAAAACCATCACGTTATGACGCATGCATAAAATAATTAAACCATCAAAAAAGTATCATGTCGAGCGGCGTATAAAAAAGGAGGATGATAGCAGCAAATTGCGAAAAACACGACTGTAATGAATTCGGCGCGGCGTTTCGCACGCAATTGCACAATTTCAATTATCACATTAGTGCGCGAGTGTACAGGGTGCGGCCTGATGGATTATACAGGGGTATATTAGTGGCTCCTGTCCGTGATAGTACCTCGCAATTGTCATTCAATTAATGCAAACTAGCATAGGTATGACGCGAAGAACTCCCACGTAAACAACGTGAAAGCCACGCCAGCGTGGGCGTTTCTAATAAATATTCAACGGAAAAAATCGATTGTAATCTCACACGTTTGAACCGCAGTTTAATTTACATCAAACGTTGAATCAAGTTTATTAGCTGTTAGGAAATTTCCACGATCAACTTCATGCCTCGTCGAAAAGCAAAGGAAAGTTCGGGCACAAAGGCTGCCGTTCATTTTTTTGTTTCCAAGGTAGGAAAAATTTGAATGGGGGCGAATTACAAAAACCGACGAACGGATCGGTAGGGCTGGCACAGTAACTGATCATATATACAATTTTCAGTCAATTATAGGTACCTATTTAATATTTTAATAAAAATAAGGAGCAAAATCGGTTAAAAGCTAAAACAAAGAAAGTAGCTACAATAATACTTAATTTCCTTTTATTTTGTACTCCGTAGGTTGTTTCATGAACAAATAGGTATTTGGCATTGGTATCAGATACGAGTATATTTAGGTATTCGCAGGTAAAATAGTTTCCGATAAAATATACAAACGAAACTATATCATCTGCAACTACTTCTTATTTCGCAACCCTACATTTTGAATATCGAACGACGTACGAACGGGAGACGCCTATCTCTATTGAATTCCCTAAAAAGGACCAAAAATAAAGCCACGACCTGACAGCACCCAACAGTTCGATTCCATTGAAAACGATATTTGTCAGTTTGATTAGCTCGAGGGCAATAGTCTAAACACCCGAAATTCATATTTATGAATGACACAGCGTGAGCCCGTACCTACTATATTAGGCGGCTTTTGTTTTATATTTCGGTGGCTAATTAACGGGCGTATTTTTGTGAATTGGAGTTTAGTAATTTTAGTAAAAAAGAGGAACAGTCAGCCGTATCTACATGTTGGACATGTTCAAATTGATTCGAGTGTGATTCTCTTATAAAAACAGTAAGATTTGAATAATTATACATTTTATGATTAACAAAAATAAAATGACTACAAATAGATACTTATTTGCATGTCATTTAGTTTGGATACTTCTAATATGGTTTTGGCTATGGAATAAAAATAATACCTACCGGTAGGTTCACCTATGGTGAATGAAATGAGTGACACTATTTATTAGTTTTTTGATGCTTATTCCGTTTTATTTCGTTATAAAAATCATGATTTAGTGGTATAATGAAGGTAACCTTTTGCCGCCGACTTCGAAAAATTATTTGACAAATGTAAAAAAATACTATGAATAGATTCTTATTTACTTTGGATACCTCCAATATAATATTGTATTGAGTACAGAATAAAAATAATACCTACTCATACATATTGGGTAACTTTTGCCATACGTTTCATTCACCAATATGTACCTACTTAATAGGGTCTTAATACTTGTTCCATTTCATTTCGTTATTCAAAAATCATGATTGAGTGGTATAATGAAGGTAAACTTTTGCCGCCGACTTCGCAACAAAAATAACCAAAGTGCATGAACCGAACAAAGTTACAGAATCAGGGAAATGCATTTGCCTGAGTTTTGAGATTGATTAACGTTTCTGTGTGGGTTTAATTTCATTCTTTTGGCTTTTTATTTAGAAACGACAAATAAGGAATAAGAGATTACGCTACAAGGGCTTGTCCATTAATCACGTCATACAATTTTGGCCTATTTTGGACCCCTCCCTCCCTAAAGGTGATAATTAAATGGTGATATTTTCAACAAAAGCCAATATGAAGTGTAATTAATTGCCAACGTTTTTTTAATAACACTTGTTCCAGGTTTGACAGCTGGTTATATTTAAAAAGTGATCTTATAGAAAAGTATAAATGTTTTTTTTTACTAGCTATAATCCTGTTCAGCAGAGAGTAACAAAAAAATTCACGTTATTTGTCCGATGACCACCCCTCGCCTATGGTGATAATTGGTGATTTTTTCTTGACCCCCCCTACGCCTATACAGTATGACGTGATTAATATATTACCTGTTGATTTATACGGGTAGTAACAAAATTGCGGTGATCCAATGAAGACCCCATTCAGTATCGTATTTTGACTAGGAAAAAGTAGGAATTTTTTTTTAGTTGTGCTTTTTAATTTGGATTGGGAGGGTGTTATTTTTGTGGATTGGCCTGTTTCAGCGACCGGTCCCAGAAAACATTACGATAGTGCGAAAAAAAAAGTTCGAAATGGGTGGCGATAAATTATAACACAACCGAAGGGAATGCTTTAAATCGACAAGAGTTACGAATTTCCTTTTCGCATGTGTATCGTAGGTACGACGTTTTTCAGTACAGACGGCCCTCCGAAGTTTCGACCTGACAAAAAATTAAACATTTCTTGCACTAAAAAAGTCTGCACTGATTTTTATTTTCGTTGCACCGTGTATAAATTCGAAGTGTGATCGAATAAATACCTAATTAACAAGGAGGTTTTGAAAAGTTATTAATAGTACATTATGACACAAGACACAAGTGCGAAAAACATGGGACTTTTTGCACGTGTCTCGTACGAAATTTTTTAGCACAGATGGCCCTCCGAAATTTTGGACCAGACTTAAAATGAGCCACTTCTCGCACTAGCGCCTAAAAAAGGCACCATCTGTACTAAAATAAATGTTACCCGCTTACCTAAAGAATAAAATAGAAAAATAGTTGGAACATATTACGACAAAACTAATGTCGTTTTTTTTATACGTCTCATAATGTACACTTAAAATAACACTTACCTATCTATTATAACAGGATCCGAAGGGGTTTCGTTTCTGTTGCCACAACTCTTCTTGTCACAACACCGACTGAAACAAAACGCTAAGTTGAGAAGATCATGTCACGATACCTACTTCATGATTAAACATTGTTTTGTTTTGGGGTAAAATTGTCTATGGCATAGAAAAATAATAGATCATAAAATGCTTACTGATACGGGACCGAAAAATCTATCATAATTTTATTTTCGTTTCAGATACCTATTTAATTGATTAAGGACTGATTTTTCAATCCCTAGTTAACAGTAACTGTCAAATAAATGTTAGCCCTGTCCTTTTTTGACTAATGATTTTAGAAAAGGATAGTGATAATTTTAACTAACGGATAGGTTTATTTGGGGATTGAAAAATCAGCCCTAAGACACATTGATTACTGCGTATTGAAAATAACAATCAATATAATTCAATTTTTTTATTTTTCTTAAAACATTCACCCCCTTATTCGTAAACGACTCCTAACCTAACAAGCCTCTGTTCGGTCTCATCAATATATCTATAAATAAATATCTTGGGACATCTTACACAAATCAACCTAGTCCCACGGTAAGTTCAATTAACCCTTAAATCGACAACGACACTTTTTTTGAAAAAATACATAAAACTATAGTTTTTATGCCTATTTATATGATTTTAAATAACAGAAAATTAATAAAAAAAATCGCTTATGGATAGTTTTTCAGAAATCATATGTCAAGTATGTTGCACGTTGCCAACTATGCAGTGAATAGGTATTGGGCTTGAACGTCCAGTATTTTTGCCATTGCCAATTGTACGGTTAATTTAGTTTATTATATTTTTAATTTTTTTTTACATATATTATATGAAACAAGATATTTTATGTCAAAATCCTTATTAAAAAACTTATAATTTCAATAACTAAGTAGTAATATCTTAGAACCTGTGGACTACAAATGAAAAAAAAGGGACACTGAAATTCAAGGCTGACATAGAAAAATATAAGTTTTTATAAATGGTAAATATAAATTCACTTGGTTCTATGTCAGCCTGTGATTTCAGTGTATCTTTTTTCCATTTGTAGTTCACAGGTTCTACGATTTAGGTTCACAATTTAGTAAAATCAATGCATTTAGAGTGGCTTAGTTTACTTGGCTCATAATCAACAGCAGCGATGTCCGAATGATGTCCTTATCATACGGGAAGCAAAACTTTTTTCAGATTGACTTTTGTTTACATGTTTGTTGGACTTAAATAAAAGAAATTAAGTCACTCCAATCAAAAATCAATACTGGGAGTCACTGAAAATATGCTGTTTTCAGTACTGCTGTGCAGCATCTTCCTCGTCTGAGCTTTCGGCATCTAGGAAACTTTTTTTGGACTTGAAATCACACAGCTTTATTAGAAATACATTACATAAAAATAATATATAAAAATATTAATAATTCTTTGATATATTGGGCAGCAAAAGCTCATTGAGTGCGAAGATCTATTTCGTTATTAGTACCTACGTCGTTATGAGTAGTATGTAAAAAAATGGCCATATAGCGATATTATGATATAGATGTTATTGCAGGTCACTTAGTACTGGTTTTTACATAAAAAGTGTCCCATTTTCATTTCATTTAAGTGGTTTTACTCGAAATTATAATGTGTTGATGAAGCACGGCAACATTGGCAACGAGAAAAATACTGGACATAGTTAAAGCACCGTATCATTGGCAACGGGAAATATACTGGACATAGCAACAACAACATAAAACATGGCGTAGTTGCCAACGGGAAAAATACTAGACATTCTACTTTGCAAGGTATAATCTCATTGATGAACTGTGTTAGAAGTTTCAATTAAATAGAAATATGTACTTCAAGTATTTAGTTAAATAGATGTGCAAATTAAACAATACCTTGTCATACAAAATTACGAAAAAAAAAATTGTTAACGTTAGGCCGGGCGACGTGTCCTTCCCAATTGGGTATCTTGGCGGCGATTTATGACAAACTAGCGTTTCTGTTGGCTAGACACATTTTTTTTTCAGAATAATAATCATTATGCAATACACTTACACTGCTTAGTTTTCGCTTCAGCGTTTTGGTTTCTTGTGTAGATTTTTGTATTTTGGATGTCTAGTATTTTACCCGGTATCGAATTAAGGGTTAAGGGTTGTGATGTGGATATTAGGCGACGATAAATATAATAGATAAATATACATAGACAGCCATAACCAAGGAATAAATATTTGTGATAAATAAATACCTACACAAATAATGCTCTCGCTGGGATTCGAACCGAAAGGGACAAACAATACTTAGCGGTTTGTTAAGTTAGGAGACGTTTATGAATAAGGGGGTTAAATTTATCATCATCATCATCATCATCATATCAGCCGAAAGACGTCCACTGCTGAACATAGGCCTCCCCCAATGTTAAATTTATAATTAATACAAAATTGATTCTTAAAAGCTAGCGGTCCTCGCTCTCTTCTGAAAGTATCACTCATAAAACAAATATCACAATTGCACAAACATTAATTTTTGTCAACTTTTTCCACGTCTTTGCAATTCTGCTATGAAGGCAAGAAAATCAATAAAATTTGTGCCGAAGGGTTCCGTATCATTTATAGTGCTCCCGGTATAATGCGTCGTCGGCAAAAAGGTTACGTGGCCTTTAAATTAAATAAAAATCTCGCGCAAATGCTGTTTGATAGAGATTCTAAGTCTTAGAAGGATCGCGTAATAGTTACTGAACAGAAACACCAATTTAAATGAGAACCAGTTTTAATTTTTTGATTTTACAATTAGTATAAGATGAAAACAATTTTGCCTAATAGTTTACTTGAATTTTGAAGTTTGATAACCAATTCTCAACTTGTATAATTTTAAGACATACTTAGTTGATACAATTCTTTGTACGAATACAATAAAATTAATAACAAAATTAAACATTTTTATTTTTCAAGTTCAATTGGTTTTAACATCAAGTCGTCATTGTCGTTACTATCCTCATTCATTCACATCCTTTTTTTTGGGACATCGATTCATCGCCTATTTATAAGTATCTGTCTTACCATAGTATGCGGCATTAAAATATTTATAACAATAACAGGGCCATAACAACTAAAACATAAAAAAATCTACATACAGAAGCCTTCTCCACACAATGTTTGCACTGTGTACATTGCGCCCTACCGGGCCTCCTTGACGCGAAGGGCAAAGACATTGAAAGGACAGACTCCCCCGAGACTCCTCCCCTGAGGGCCTACCGCGAACGCCAAACGAAGTATTGTCCCCCTGTCACACTTACCTACGAATTCACAAGTGCGAGAGAGAGGCAACACGTTCGTGTTTCGGGATAGACGCTTTGAAGACGTGCGGATGGGACGCACATATCCCGCGGAAAGAGTGCGCGATATTGCGTCTAAGGTGGAATAAAATTTTAATTGCCCACACAGATGCAGCTTTGTGTCGATACGGTAGTATTCCACGCACACGATGCTTCAGTGGCGAGACGCAGTGCTGGTCGCGTATTCCCGACGCCTAACTATTGTAAACCGCTGAAGCGACAAGTAACTGTGACCTAACGTCATGGATCACAACTAAGGACGATATAACTACTTTAAATTGGTTTTGGCTGCCGTTTGGCTCGCTTGTTCTAAGTTGGCGATTGGAATGAAAGCCTATGCCGGAAAAACAACCACAAACAAATGGTTAAGTTAATAGGACGTTCACTTTTTTGTTTTGCTGAAGTTTAGGATTTAGGGCTTGTAGTTACATCACTTGACTCGAAACGATGTTACGATTTGTTCTTTATTTTTAAATTGCTTACCCTAACATTATGTACCTACTTTTTGTTTAATGTGCATTTTTTTTCACCTATCTATTTAGTATGTGTAGGTATCTTTACACAATAATTGTTTTTTTTGCATTTTAATATCAAGAGGACCTTCACTGCAGTATTTATTACACAATAATAATGAATAAAAGTCATATTCAAATTTAAACGATGCATATAATAATTTAATAATTAACTATGAATTGTAATGTCGAAAATAAATAACGTTAATCTTGTAAAATATATGGATTTTAAATCCAAGTAAGTCTTTGTACCTATGTATTGTTGATAATAACAAAATACTCAATGTGTGGCATCTATAGCAAGTTAGTAAGAACGATGACATGCAGAAAACACAAAGTTTATGACAAATGAAGGTTATGACAGTTCTACGAATATAAGTTTTTTCTTTCAGAATGTTTGAACACACAGATAATCGAAAATAATGATTTGGAAAGGATCTTACCTGCACATAACTTCGTGTGTTAGCAGGACTCTGCACATTTCGGGGTTTTTGTCCTGACCTTCATACACTATTGGCTGTAACAAAATAACAATTATTTAAAAACATATTGTCAAATTTTCATACAAACTTATAACTTAGATAAAAACGGACGCGTTGTAACGCTATGCTAGGAATAGGTTCATGAATTAATTAGTTGCTTTTAACCGATTTCGAAAAAGGAGGAGGTTCTTAATTCACCTGTTTTATTGCCTATCAAAATCGCTATGTGCGGGATCTTAATTAGGTAATTCAATTTATAACCTTTATGTGTTGTTGCTAGGTTACTATTTCAAAGTCATAAATCAAACTCATAGCGACTTTTGTAGTCCCAACGACGGCTATCTTTAGCCGCGTTTCCACTTAGTGTTCTGAGCAAGCATTCGCGTGTTCGTGGGCTGACGAACGAATATTTTGCTATGTGAAATCCTGTTTTCATCTGTCCAAAAACGAACGAATGCTCGCTCAGAACAGTAAGAGAAAACGTGGCTTTACTCGATATCTTCGATAATCGTAAATCGATTTTTAAAAGTTTATCAAATCCCCCATCCCAATGAACAATCCCATTGAAAGCAAATCGGGCTCTGATGGTGGGATCTTGGAGAAATCGGTTGAAGTCTCGGTTGTTCGTCGGTTGTGTCGATGATTATTTATTTTGAAGTTTGTGTAAAACTAATTCATATAAGATGTTGCAATATGACCTATAAAAATAGTATATCTTCACGTTTAAAAGAATCTTATTAAAAATCAGCGGGGAGATAAGATTTTTCATCTTCATCAAGTTATTATTTTGCTAATTTATGTACCCCTTCCGCATAATCGCGCGGCGTTATCTACGAGCCGGATTAACATGCACCCGCTTATTGAAATTATTATTTTCCTTAACATAATATACAGCATTTTATGTAATTGGGTAAAAAATGTGTATTATTAGTGGCTAAAACGGGATATTCACCATGTAAATCCAAATTGTTGAGCACTCAATATTTCAGGACTGCTACAAATGTCTGTCGGAGTAATTATGCCGTATGGTATGGTGCAGTTTACATGGTAAATATACCATTGAAAGTCAGGCTAATAATGTAAGTGACCATGTAAGATTAAAAACGTATACTTACTCGTAAATACTATTCCAGTATAATCAATAATTTTCATTTACACGGCTTAGACTAAACGGTGAGATTAGATACAATTTTAGACCTTAATCTTCACACATAAGTAAAGAAATGTTCTACGAATACAAGTATATTTATGCCTAATATTTTCTTCGGTTACCGCGAGGATTACACATGAAATAAAACTATGAAAACGGATAAACTCGCGTATATTAACTGATTTTAACTTCATTCCGACGTTTCGAACACTTTACAGGGTTCGTGGTCTGCGGATGACATATATATTTATGCCCTTCACTGTACATAAGTGAACATTTTTGGACAAGATCCTACTTGAAACTTTGACAAAATAACTGTTACCCAATATTTTCAGGCAAAACTTCTTGCTAAATCCAAAATGTTTTACTGTACGTAATCTGTTTATTGTTGTTTTGTGTACGAAATATAAAATAAATATAATAAAAAAATGTTTACTACCAATGCTACTTGACATTTCACCCATAATTGAGTACAGTCGCATACCAGTAGTTGAGTGCGCCCCGCTGCGGACTTTAATATCTAATCAGTGCGTTGGGGCTAATCCGACCCGCGCGATATGGACCAAATGTGCAATGTTATTTTTAGGGTTGAGCTTCCCTGCACTACCATGCTATTTAACGTTCACATTAAAATGTACCTTAAGTTGAAGTAGTAAGGCGCTAAGCGAATATATTTTGAAGCAATGTTAATAATGACGTAAACGACTTTTGCCCTTAGGACAACTTTTATTCCAAACGATAATTTATATTTTTTTACCAGTACTGTCTTGTATTTAAAACTTTCACCTATTATGGCTTTTATAGAAACCGTATTTCCTACAGAATAGAGAATGTAGGTAGGTACAACAAACCAAAAGAAGTCGTATAAAGGGTGTCAAACACGACGTGACACATGATGCAAACCTGAATCTATCAATAATTATGAAGAACATTTTCTATGGGAATAACTTCAAAAACACAAAAAAAAATTTTTTCATAAAGATTGTCAGAATAAGGTTAGCCAACATGCATGGATTTTTGTCTTAAGTTTATTTGAACACAGTAAAAGTAAGAGATTATGTAGTAATTTTGCACACAGTAAACGTTGTTCAACATCACTAACAGCAAAAAATTGTATCAGTCGAAACAATTTCAGTCAGTTTTTGAGTTAACAGTTAAATTAATCAATACCTAATCACCGAAATAATAAATTAATTAGATATTACAATGCAACTACCTGCTCCATGTTCTAAACATGCCCCTGCCTGTAAATCGACTAGTTACAGTTTAGTAATCCATCCCTAATACCAGCATTACTATGATATAACACCCTAAATCCAAAACATCATTTTTTCGTCTAACAAAATATTTAATTGAATATGAAATGACGGGGTATTAGTCTTTTGTACTGGGATTTGGTGGATTTTGCGCTTATAGGGTCTTGTAATAGGTGTTCAAGGGTCAGATAAAAGTATTTAAGCAGAAGCATTAGGGGTCTTGAAGGTTAGGGGACATCAGGTGCGTCGCAGATGAGGTCCGATTGGAATCATAATGCGTTTAGATTTAAATGGAACTGTCATTTGATTTAAATGCATCTGTGCGATCTGAGACGTTGCAATGAAGCAATGTTAAGTGACTTAAAAGTTAGAAATAAATGTCCTGTACAGGGTATCTAATCGGATATTAAATTCAAATAATGAACAGGGATTATTTGCTGGTGAAGAATTTTTATAATGGATTGTATTATTTTGAGATTTCGCTGTGTTGGGCTATGAATCTTATTATTAAAGCTTAAAACAAAATAAGCTACCTACGAGCTACGGTATATCAACGAATATCTCCAAGGCCAATTCCACCTGGAAGTGTAGGTACCAGAAAAGCTGATCGCGCTACTTAGCTAAATGGCAAAACCAATTCGTTGGGCGAGGAACGAGCTAGCTCTAAGGTGACCGGTGAAGCGGGTTAGCAGGTATAACATTTTTATTATTAATCGCAAAAAAAAAGTTTCTATCAATATCATACGTTTGACATACTTCAATAAAATAAAATAAGTACTTCAAAGAACAGGGTGCTTAGACAAGTTACCAATCGCTAACGCTTAATCGTCAATCGTAAACGAAAGGCAGCTATCTGTCTTTGTCGCACTAATATGAAAGAGTGAAAGAGAGGGAAAACTACGATACGCTAATACTAAGCGTCAGCGATTGGCAATTAGGCTAAGCATCCAGATTAAACAACACCAAGTCTTTTTTTATATCGAACAACCTGACTTGTTTTACTGAAAGTCACCGAAGTCCTCAGAGTATTGTCGCGAAGTGTCCTTCAACTAAAATCGCGCCAGTGCGGCAATATAAATGAACCCAGCATAGTTGTACCGTTACAAGTATTCCCTCAACTCCTGAGGGATGCCGCGGTGGGCGTGCCCGTCGCATGGGATTCAATCTCTGGGGAATTTGGGGGGATTTAAAAAAAATGGACACCAGTGCCCGCTACTGGCCTGGAGGGCAGAGTATGGGCATATAATTATTCAGAACATTAACCCCCTTATTCATAAACGTCACCTAACTTAGCAAACTGCTACGAGACGATATATATAATAATACCAACGCTACGGAGACGGTCGTTGCATTCAGTCCACGAATTTCAAAAAGATTAGTTATAGCCGTGTAGGTGATGGTATTCATGTAGATGGGTCATTGTCAGTCGGAAAAACAAAAGTTGTCCACTCGGTGGTCCAAAGTTAACAGCTTTTATAAGTTTATGCTACGATTTTATTATAATATACGGTTGTAGATTGGAGAACCTAGTTGTACCAGTAATTGTTTTATCACAAAATTAGTACACAAACTCCTTAACTTTATGTATGTCCACCGAAAAGACGATAACCTAGATCTGACAATGACCCAGATTACAGAATATGTATCAATATAAAGTGGTTGGTAGTTAAAGTGAATATCAGTGTTGTTCAACAAAACTATATAGAACATAAATTACGATAAAAAAGCGTTTTTCGTATGGTCAACGGGTACGCTATAGGTGCCTCTGTAAACACTTCACAAGTCTACAAAGCAAAGTCTGCGTCTACGCGACGTACAAAGACAACATTGGCGCGTGCCGTATATTTTTGAAATGCTCAAAAATAAACTTTTATTTGCTAGGATGCAACGTTGTTCTCAATTTATGGACAAACAAGAAATAAAAACTGAGGCAGCGCAAGACGTAGTGTGCGCCAAACAACGGGAGCGTGATTTACATGAACGACAACGCACCGAGACTTTTAAATTGAAGACAATATTATGCTTCGCGATGCTGGTACGACTTATTTACAGTTGCCATATTGCAGCTTTGTTTTAGAAAGTAATCTAGATAGCTTTATGCCAATCACCGGCAAAACTTAGGAAAAAAGGCAATTTACATTACTTATTCACATAATAAATATTTGTATTATTTATTCGTTTTTTTTTTCAAAATTGCTGGGTTGGTCATGTGCATGATTTACGTTGGAAAAAAATACATAATTACTAGGGGTCGGCACTATGGGTGCAAAACTTTAACAAAACTTCTCAAGTGGACTTGACATAGCACATACATCCATAAAATATACATATCTACACACCCACACATTGTAAGTTTAAGATCCCGAGATAGGGAAAAAAATTGGATACAGATTTTTCAATAATATTCGTATTTTTCTTGGCTAAAGTGTTCCCATATCGTCGTGGAGATTGCCAATTCCGTTATGTGCACGATTTCAGGAACTGAAAAATCAATCCAAATGACATATGTTTACAGTCTTCTTTTGTCAAATTTGAAATTTACACATAACGGAATTGGCAATCTCAACGACGATATGTCAATTTTAAAGTTTTGCACCCATAGTTCTGACCCCTAATAATTACTGTTGCTACCTACTGCGAATTTGACCTGTTTCTGTCATTCCAAAAAAAGCGTGATCCGAGTGTCAGAGAAATGCTCGAAATCCACGATTTTCTATAATCGCTTTTAGGTTCGCTGGACAGGCTGGTTGAACACAATTGAAGTATAAATACCTAATATTTCCTGGCTAAAACTTATCAAGCCATAGCTATACTATAATTATCGCAACATAAAACGCAATACCAGCCCCCAGCATCCGAAAGTCATTTTCCCAACAAAAAGCTTCAAATTAATATGTTGTATGAACATTGTCAAGTAAACATAATCAGCCGGCCACGTGCGAAGCGCGCGCCTCTATTCAGCTCATACTGGATTTGCCCGGATCTCATTCCCTGGGTCACAATCTTAAGACTATATTTAAACAGAGGGTAGCTAGATTGATGTTTTAGATATTGATATGATAGTGATTTAGTATGGGAACACAAATAATCCGGTTATTTGAGTTAGATTGGGGTAGAGTAGATGGGAAAAGTAATGCAAAGCACTTAGTACTGAGTAAATCTCTCTTGCAATACTTTTGTATGTATTTAGATTTATTTATTGATTTAATCTAGGGTTTTCTTTTTTACGCTACGATAGCGTAAGGCACTGGTCTCACCGCGAGCTACTAAGCTATGAACTATCGGGTATAAACAAAACTTCCTTCCATCCACTTCTTAACAAATCCATGAAAAATCGTATCTTAACCCTTTAAGCGAGCAACGTGTATACGAACAAGTTAATATGTTATAATATTTTCTTCGGTTACCACGAATTACTGCGGGTCGCCCGCAGACCACGAACCCTGTAAAGTGTTCGAAACGTCGGGATGAAGTTAAATTGTATTAATATACGCGAGTTTATCCGTTTTATAGTTTTATTTCATTAATTATTTGGTTTTAAAATACATTTTTAATATACCACATCAATATACCTCTGGTAATAAGTACATTTTACAGAGGTTAACTTAAACCACACTTATATAACATTTTTCCTAAACTAGAGTTGCGTGTCCCGTTCGCATGCACCAGCATTAGCTGATTGCCGTGTGCCCTCGGCCTAACGTTTTAATACAATTAAATCGTCCTCTATTATCTGGACGCCATCTTGAAATCGCCATTTTTGTGGAACGACTGTCTTGCGTGTCGGTGACAAAGTGGTACAGTTATGTTGGTGTAATTATTAATTGGCGTGGCTTTTAGTAAAACTTGATGTACCTACTCCACTTACTTTAAATGCATTATTTTTGAATACGATTAAATTCATCCCGGTATTCGTGTTATCTATGTGAACTGTGAAAAGTATTTTAAATTCGATTGTTTATTAAGTAAGTGGCGGTATTATTCAAACAAAAATCACGTTAGTTGAACATTCGTTCAAGAATTAAAATTACCAGTATTCATAATTTAGATACATAGACGAATGTACGAGCAATTTAACCCTTGCGTTGTTCTAATATGTCCAGCACGTGATGGGATTTCATCAACAAGACTTGAAAAAACATTTTCAACATAAAGCGGTAAACTCAGCGGTAAAGCCTAAACCCAATCTTAACAAAGTTCGCTGCACCCCGAAATGCTGCACTAACAAGAAACGTACGTAATTCTTGTTTAACGTTCGTAAGTTAATTATGTTGGCGGCATAAATCTCTAGTAATTGGGTTCTGGTTACGCAACTCTGAGAGGTAGGACGTGTTGAAATTATATATGTGGACGAAGTTTCATGATCTTTACGCTTAATTTGCTTATGAATTTAGGTGCGTGGAAATTATAGAGGCGTGTTTCAAGAATACAATAAGTCAAGGGTATAAATATATGTACAATATTTCACTTTGTGCCATTGAAATAAGAATGGGATTTAATAATAATCGTACACATATAGGTAGATACTTATGTACATGACTGTACAATAATATATACACTTTTGATTTGAAGTAGAATGAATACTGTACGATTACCAAACAATGAATGTCTTCAACTAGTAACTCAATTAAAAAAAAACTTCTCAAATATGATATTAGATTTATCCCTAATTTATTAAACCCTTTTCAAACTGTCACTCAATTTTTTGCTCTCGCGCATCAAATTCTATCGATTATACAAATGGCAACGGGAGATGATAATGATGGTCGGTGGCCAAGGGTGAAATTTCACATTGCTTACTGACATATGGGGTCGACAAAGTGACATCGGATTAACTATACAATAAGATCCTCTAATATTATGTTTAAAAGTTGTTTGAAAGTAACAAATAAAAATAAATGCACTGTGTCTAGAATTCATTTTTTTTTACTCGTCGACTGTAATGTTTGAATTAAGATTACGTACACAGAATTATAATCATATACATTTACATCCAGTTCGCTACTCAACTATATTGCAATATATGATTTTTTTGCAAGCTTCGTGGCCTATACACGGTACTCGACTGAAACGCTCTCTTTATGTAAAATACTATAATCACATTTCATATTATTTTAGTATCCCATTTTTTTATCTTTTCCCACTTTAAACCGAAAGATGGGCTAATTATGTCAATTATTAATAATATTATTATAAATATTAGATGTCAAATACCAAAAAAAAAACGACCAAGATCACCTAATGTCCGAGGTGGGTCTAATATTTATAATTTATATAGTATTAAGTAATGTGACTACTGGGGAAAAAATAAAAAAGTACAAATCAAAATATTTAGTTAATAAATAATTTGATTTGTGTTTTCGCAATACGTTCAATAATATTATGTTAAAAAAAGTCTTATAATTTATTTTCACATATTGCATGTTATACAGCAGGGGGGCTATATATATATACATATATCTGCGATGTTGCGACATTACGAGCAGAAAAAATACTCAAGCTCCAACTATCAGTCAGAAATTTGACGACTCTCACGCCTCAAGCTCTATCATACATAAAATTGTAACCGGAGATAGTGGTAATGATGGCAGGGCGTGGGGATTAGGTCTAATCGGGCAGCGATGACAATCTGTGCGAGTGGCGGCGGGTGGCCGGCGCGTGGCGGCGAATGCTGGCCATGCTGACACCGGGCCACACTGGGCAGTGGGAGGGTTAAAGCGGTTTATTGCAATTGGTTTTTGGTAGCTTGTGTTAAATTAAATCTAATTGGGTTATTTTTATTTTTGATGAAATTTGAATAGGTAAAGTAACATTTTGACTACCTTGTACATACTATATTGGACCTGACTATTGGCACCGTGCGCGATGACAGCGCCATTGACAGGTGGCCATTTTAGACATTATAGTCGCCGCTTTCAAGCGGGAAGTAAGTAAATATTTTGAAAAATATTAATTAAATTTTGTGTTATTTTAATATATAAGGCAATTTTGGACAATTGCAGTCAGTAACATTATTGCTAATAACATTAATATTGTTGTTTTCAGTTAGAAATGAGCCTACTCATAACTAAAACGGGGTTTCGTGCCATCACGCACGACATCGTTTTCCAACCGGAGACGATGAATAAAGGGATGAAATTGGTGCAAGCTGGGCATGTTCTCGAGGTTGAAGATATTCGCCAAGAAGACATGTCACGTATTATCAAATCTCGAGTGGTTCGCCAAGCTTCAGTGACAGCAACGGCGGTGTTTCGATACCGTTCAATAAAAGTTTTTTCTATTTTCTAACAAATAAATTTACTTACAGCTAAACACCAATTCTCATGTAGAGAGTGCTTCGTGCGACTGCGTTTATAATAAGAGTGGGAAATGCAAGCACATTTCAACACTTATATACTTCATCAATGTTCGATGAATGGTCTTGGAAATCGGTAAAATTTACAGTCACTGTTCTTCTTGGTGTTATTGCAATTAACAATAACACACCTTACTAGGCCCATATTAAATATTTATCTGAAAACGATGAGAAAATATTTGCTGCAGTATGGATTTGACAGCTCTGCCGTGTTACGCCGAAGTCACGTAACTTGAGATACAGCAGTTCGGCGTAACCGGGCTAAATCGTTTTTAAATGGAGTATTTTATATGCCACATTAAAGATTTCGTATTTTTTTCTTTAAATCTACGGAGATAATTGATCTGACAAAGTCCTGTATCTCCTGTTTACAACTATTGATTCATTACTTCAGCTGCTGAAGTCGGCGACCATAATGTCAATTTTAGCCGCAGCGAGCGCGGCGATCGTTTCGGCTACCCCCTCCACCCGCTTTGCACCCTGCCAATATTGTACATATGAATACTCGTATTACTGATTTAAATAAGTTCATTAGCATTCATATAGTATAGTAGTATTTGTATAGTATTAAATTTAAAAAATAACAACACAAATCAAAATATTATGCTCGATCCAGTTTAACAACTATAAATAATATACTAACGGCCTGTGTCACAATCCCCGCAAAACTATATTAAGCAGTAAAAATTATTCTTTTCCTCAGGCTAATGAAAGAAAAGGACAGCTAACATTTATCTGACAGATATATTTTATTCGGGGATGATGGCGGCCCTAAAGTTCTGTGCACACGTGCAATTTTTTGTATGGAGGCGAAATCGCCGCTTGCAATTTTTGTATAGAAATCGCTTTCAAATCGCCCAAGTGAATCGCTAGTGTGAACAGGCCCGTATACTGTTTGTTGTAATTACAAAAGTATCAACGTATCTTACCTGTTTGGTCACTGAGTCTATTAGTCGAACAAAAATGTCTTGCTCTTGTCTGATACCTGTAAATAAAAAAAAAATGTTAATACAGTTCAATTCATCGCAACTGTACCTAAAATTGCAGGTACTATTAAAGCCAGTGCAAAATTTAGGGTTAACAAATTAATCTCGTGTTTTTGTTATTATTATGGTTCTAAATTGTCAACATATTCTTAGAGCCCCTCGTAGGTCATTCTTATTAAGGTGGGTTTACACGAAACGAGCGAATGCTCATTCTATCTACGAAATTACGTTTTGTGTAACGAACGAATTTCGTAGAGTGGAGATACAATGAGCATTCGCTGGTTTGGTGTAAACCCACCTTTACTGACCCTTATTTTAATACCTATAAGATAAACAAAACAAAAGGTCAGTTAACTATGGATTGTACTACGTGGTAGTATCAACATGAAACACGTAGCACGTAGCAACACAGCTACGCGCTACGGCGTAGCAGCGTAGACATTGCACAATTTGTTAACCTCCTGAAATTGCCTGCACCAGTCGTTTCCTCGGCACATTTTTCACGCGACCAGAATTAAAATAGACGTAAATGCTTTAGAAAAATTCAACAAGCAATAAAATGGACTTTGTTACAAAAATAAAAACAGCTACCATTTGATCTTTGATTGGTCTCTTTGTCTGTGGTTTTTGTTTTGTATTCTCGCCAATTTTTCCATAACTAGACTAGTTTGCCTATTTTGGGTACCCCGATGCTGGCCTAGTACTTGTTGGGGACATCATATAAACCCAATTTCTTCGCAGATGTGTGCAGGTTTCCTCACAATGTTTTCCTTCACCGTAAAGCACTTGTGAATATCACTTAGGTGCAGCTTAATTTTAGACCTTCAACTAACCTACTGTTGCGACCTAGATTTAGACAAACAACATGTCTTTACATCTATACATACTTCGATACTCTGTTCTGAACTGTAACCTAGACAATACAAACTAAACCTAAACTAGTTCCCAATATCCTTCGATACTACAAGATTCTCTCAGCAAACATAGTCTAAGAGCCTAAGACACAATCATCATTCATGGGCCAAGAGACTGTCTGTTCAGTGCCAATTTTCCATTATCCCGCTCTAACGGCAAGACGGCAAATATTTACAATGCGACCGTCGTCTGTATTGTCTTCGACGTATCAAATACCACGATATCCCGTGCAGTTTTGTACATCCTTATAACAATAGGAATAAAGTCGAAATTAGTAATCTTGAATTCGCTTAACAATTTGCAGGGCATTGAATATCACAATGTCCCATTCACGTTTCAAAAGCTTTATTACAATGGTATAGGGTTGGAATTGGATGGAAAGCGATCTTTTATTATTTGGTAGGTTTGTATGCGGTCGGACTATGACATTATGAATAAGTGACGTGTAAGTTGTCTCACTGGATTTGAGAAACTCGATCTTGTGTGTTTATTTATCAATGGTTCTATGATCAATAGGTTCAATTTATGAAATACTCGTGTAGAACTGTGTCGTACTCACCATTAGCGTAAAGTAATTGTAGCCTATATTGAATCCCATTGTTTGTCTTCTGGCCTTCGGCTTCCTGCAAAAAAATACTTTGTTACTAACATACATAATAAATTAATAATAAACAGTAATTTATTAACAAAGAAACGGGTAAAAAAAAAGTTCAATAAATTTTAATACGAGTACGTATTAGTATTGGTAATGCAGTGTAAGTATTACAAAACATTATTATTTAAATCTCCTGGATAAAAATAAATTAGTAAGAGCGTAGGAGGACCTAATTAAAAAAAAAACACTCAAATACGGAATGCCTTCGGCCTTGGTTCCATAACAGTCACAAGTTTAAAAACAATAGTACCTGATGAAATTGATTCTATAATTATCATGTATGTGACATTCAATGGTTGACTGGTTCAGGAATCCTACAGTTATTATTTTGTCTGTAATCTGTCGTTATTTTCATTATATAATTTTTGCCATTAAATTCAAATAAATAACGACGAGCTCTTTAATGCAAGTACCTACGTATAGACGTAATCCTTTATCAAAATGCACGCGTTTACCGCCTGAATAATTAAACGCCACGTGTGTACTCACCCTTGTATACTTCTAAATAAAAATAAGTGTATGTATTTATTTTTTAATTGTATGCAAGAGGAATAATGTAAACGGAGTAATAGCTAAATAAAAAATGCATGTCTACATTGTTTGTTGCATCATAAAGGTTTTCCTGCGACCATACATAACATGGACGTCTAACGCCAGCTCAAAAATACCCCCAAAAACAATTGTTCAATTGTTCCAAGATGGGCAGGACATAGCGCTTTTCTTAACACCGCGCATATTGCAACGCAACATCTTTGACAAACGTTTATAGAATATAGCCAATCAAAACTTTCATGGACCAATCAAAACTATTTTTATATGGCTGTTTAAGATTTTATAGGTTGAGTTTGAAATTCATTACCGTGATGCATTGAAGAGAGACACTTGACAACTAAAATTCAGGACCGTTTTTGAAAGGCAATTTAGTATGGCGTGCGGCTTCCATGTTTTATTTGTTCATAGAGGTTTTTCTACTGAACAATAACTAGACAAAAACAAAAAATAATGTTACTTTAAAATACGCGTTGTGTCATTCAGAGTCGGAAAACTTGATATCTCATGTCTTTTAAGTCACTCTTCATGTGTAGTTTAATACCTTTAAGCATATTTTTGTCGGATAGATGATATCAGAAATCAGAGGCGCATCAATCAGGCTGCATACGACAGCCAACCATTGTGCGCGTGAGTTTAATATATAATTACGTCGTGGGCTGTATGGGATCGAGATTTTATTAAGTGCTGTATCATCTGTATCAAGTTTTTATCAATAAAGCTGGTGAAATACTATCGTAGTTGCAACGAAAACAGTTAGTAGTATCGTAACGTTAAGGTTCAGTAATTTTATCACGTTTGTCAATCATGTCATTTCATTTAAGTAAAAGTATTGTGTATTTTATGTATAATATATGATATGCCAAACCAGTATTGAGTTTTCACTACCTTAATAGTCTGTCAATGTATCCAGAAAGGAATATAAAGGAAATTGGTGAATAAACCTGTTTTTGTCTGTTATTGCTACGGTCACTCGAGTCACGCTGGTTTTATGCAAAATTAATTACTAAACGTACATTTTTCTGGTATCATGAAGTCCTTTCCTTAATGGGCCAAGTTGCATAATTTAAGTAGCATAATTTTACATAAAACCAGTGTGACTCAGGTGACCATAACCATGCAATAATAGACAAAAAAAGTTGATTCACAAAAATACGTTAACGTATATGTATGTACCTGATTTTTGTCAATGAAGCCGGTGCTCGGTGCAGTCCTACAGGGCTTCCACAAAGGGAAAGAAGTTGCTCTTGCGCAGGCTGCTCGCCATGTGTGCTACTACTGACTGTATGTGAGAGTCTGTGTGTGTGTGTGTGTGTGTGTGTGTGTGTGTATGTGTGTGTGTGTAAGTGTGTGTATTTACCTGGTCCTTCTCAATGAAGCCGATGAAGGCGGTGCGCTCGATCTCGACGGGCTGTCCGCTGCGATCGTACAGTGCCACTACAAAGTGGAAGAAGTTGCTCTTGCGCAGGTTGCTGGGCGGCTGCTTCTCGAAGTGTGCGCGGCCGACGCCCACGGTGCTGCATAAAAACATTTTTTATTTATTTAGGTAGCATTAAGCACCTCGGGTAGGGAAATAGAATGGGAAAAGTATACATATCCGTTTGACAATATCTTATATACTACCATCGGTACATACCACAATCGGTAATCCTTATAAATTAACCCGTAAATTAACCTATAGATACACCGTGTCTATAACACTAGTGTTGCTATTGGTGGGCTTATTTGTCAAATTTGGTTGTGTTGTCACTCCAGATTGGATTAAAACACATTAGATAAATCATACCGAGGTCAGGTCAGTGAACTCACTTCTAGAAAAATGGGTTAGACAGCAACACCGCAACATTTCTAGTGTGAATCGTTTATTCGCCATCATCATCAAAACAGCC
>JALPQI010011984.1:0-31856 GCA_025490895.1 Thaumatotibia leucotreta
ACCAGTCGTTACCTAGAAATGTTATCTACCCTTTTGCACGATGACGCCTTGTATAGGGGGAAATGTAACAAGTAATCTTTAATTTCCTTACCCTATTTGTAAAGTAGAAGTAGGAAATAGACTTTGTATTTAATTACATTTAACTCTACGTGTTTGCCTTGTTTCATTCAGGTTTTAATCATGTATCTGTATCATATTCATGTAATTTACATTTACTAAGGCGAGGATGTTACAGAATTCGCTTTAATTCATATTTTTAAAGGAATACTACATATTAAAAAAATAAACACGGTATGGTGTGTCATTGAAAAGTTTAACTAGTATCCTCAGATATCTGTTACGTAATTGGACAAATGTAATATTGTTGCGCAGTAGAATATAGCATCAACTTACCTATATTTTTTACATTAAAAAAGATTTTAATAATATAATTCCAAGAAACTATATGTATGACATGCAATCGGTCATTTATGTTATTACCGTCAGAAATAAACAAAGTCTTTAGTTTTTCATAATTTTTGACTCTCAACATTTTCAAAATGTTATGCTGTGAGATGTCTTCCTGTCTCACTCACTCGAGTATATTCACATAGGTCGCACGTTATTGAATCTTCACGTTTCGTTGTAGATGGATTTTCTAAAATATACACTAATGAAAAAATTGGCTAGATAGTAGATTCCGGTACTGATGTATATGGCTTCATTCTAAGCTCTGACATAGGTACCAATGTTGGTGACTGTACCAAGTGTACCTATCTCCAAATGGCTCAGCATATTTGTTATTCATATTATCGGCTCATTAAAAATCCATTTTCCCATAAGCACTGTATCTTATTGACAAATCTCGAAACTAGTTCCAGAAACGGCTACATCAAACTAATCAGCTTAATTATACAAAGAATAACATCAAGTTTCTTGAACCTCTAAAATAATATCTAAATATTCACTGTGATTTACATTTACATATATATTCACACCTAAACCATAGCTTGTTAGAGTTGTTAGCCATTTTGAGGAGATTAAATTAGGTAATTACCTACTAAAATATGGAAACAGCTTAGTAAAGATAGGATGGATCGATTATTCGTTGCTGCTCTGTTCTGTCAGCCAGGAACCAACATGATTAGAGGGTGAATACTTAAATTGATCGATCGCCCGACAACTTGGATTTGCGCTGCGAAGTTTTGGTTCAATTCGCTGGACGGGTCTCGGTGAAGGTGAAGGTTATGCATGACAAATCGTAAAATAATCAAAATAACTAGATTGAATTCTATATAGTACAAACTAAGTCCAGATATTTTAACAGAATGATTTGAAGAGTCCACGGGAAGAACATGTCTAGTCAATTCAAATTACAGAAGGAAAAACCACCATACTTTTATCAGACAAAGGTGTGAATTCGCCCCGATTTTTTTAAGTACCTACTGGACATATTTTTTCCGTGGACTCTTCATATTTTACATTAAAACTATTAACTTTAAATTTAACAGGGTGTTTTTACGTTGAAAATTGATTTTTTTATTCCAAAAAAACATTGGAAAAGCTATAAATAACGTTTCCTACATAAATGTAATCTAAGGACCGAGTACTATCAACTATAAAAATATTTAGAACGTATTTGTGAGGACCTTATATTAAAAAAAAAATAAAGTGTACAAAAAGACCAACTTTATGACTAAATAACTGATTCGTTTGATTATCTACTGAATTTTAAATGGAGGTACATTAGTTAGTATATGTATATAATATCTAACAATTGGTCACAAAAGTTCGTGAAAGAGTATGCCATAAAATACAAAATATCAATCAAGTTATACATTTAGTACCTGTTCAAGTTGAAGTAATTTATTATTAGGCATTTATCAATAATTTATTATTGGACATATTGGAATGTTATTGCCGTTCAGATATCAGTAGGTACCTAAATTTGATTTATTAAGTGAATTTGATGATATATTGAGCCAAATAACTCACTTGACATTGGTTTATAGAGTTTAGCAGAAGTTTTCAGTTTGTTTCGTTTTATTTTAATTTGATCAGCATTTATCCATATCATTTAAGATCTCTCAAGGCGACACTACTTATTTCATTTTCTCATGAAGTAGGTCCGTAAGTATAAATTGAAGTTGCATAAGCTTGGAGCGTACCCTCAATACACAAGTGCATTTTTGGCGGTAAAAATTGCGCAAGAACTTAAAAATGATAATATTTCACTTTCATGGAAAAATACTGATCTTACGGCTTCAACTCGCGTTCATTTACGTGCATTTCGACGTCCATTGAAGGTTTCTTTCGATATCCCAAAACAAAAGATTGCAGCACGCGACAATGTAATAGCTCGCAATGACGAATTATTACAGTGAAAGGCACGGATAGCAGAGTAATGTGGTGAAGGCGAAAACTGGTTCCAGTGCTTCAGAATTCAAGTAACTGGATAAAAAGATCGTTCGCAGACAAACCTGTCGCCGTGTTACCACGCCAGGAACAGTTAGGGGTACTGGGAAAGATCGCCGGAGAAAAACTCTGCCTTTTAAACTTGTTGGTGTATTCCTTTGTAAATGTATTGTGGTATTTTCAAAAGGGTTTTTAAGCGAAGCGGCCGATTCATTTGTTAATGCATTGAAATTAATCCTCGTAACGTCGCGACTTGTTTTTACGTAGTACGAGTATTAATGAATTCTTGAAGCACTGAATTGCGACGGTTGCTCAACTTGATTATTTTATCATAACAACTACATGGGCTTTCAAGCTTCGCTCGTAAAATATGATACCAGGTCCTACACAATTTTTACAGACAAGACCGAGCTAGTTTAGTCGCCACCGAATATCCTCATGTACCTAGCAAAAATCATCAATGTATTCCAACTACATTCTACATATTCCATCTATCACACAAAGTAGGTGATATTCACTGTTCCTGTACACCTCATTTGAAAGTCTCACTCATTTAGTGGTAGGTTTTTATATAGGTACCTAAGTCATCATCAGTTAAATAAACGTTTACTAAAATTATATTTAGAACGACTTTCATAAGCCAGGTTTACCCCGCTAACACGATGTTAAACGGTTATCAGTAATGTCAAAATTATTAAATACCCAGTGAACTGCGTATTAGTTGGCTAACCCGTGATCGTGCAAGAGGATCTTAATTTCGCTATTGTCATATATTCACACGTCCGTTGCTAAACATTTTCTAATTACAATGTTACTACAAATCCCATAGGCGTAGGTACATGTCATACTCGTATATAATATCAGCTGCATCGGAGTCAGCGAGCGCAACGCAGGCTCAATATTATCTCCCGTGTCATCGGTAACCGGGTCGAGCGTCCGGATTTCTACCCACCAGCCAACCGCGCCGAATCCAACCACCACCGGTCGACAACCAGCTTCCCAATATACAGAGCCTTCTCAACTTCGCCGTGCTGTCACGTGGGAGGTAACCCCACCAACTTACGTAAACCTCCAGCGTGTTATTCGAAATTTGAAGCGATTTTTAAATGCCCACGCGCCGTTATGTGTCGTTTTTGAAAGCTTTATTTTAATTACGCATATAATTTTATGCACTAGGATCTCCATAGCGACTCGGAATGTAGGCAACACTCATTAACACCTTCGCCCGAACACGCGCCGATGGTCGATGTACCCGTTTTAATGGAAGATACATTCCAATGGTGATTTCGAATTTGTTAGACGTTTATTGCTTTCTCATTCGTGCTTAGGAAGGGTACATGCTACGATTATTGAGCTAGTAGTTATATTAATAGTGTACGTATTCCAGAATTTACTTCTGAATAGATAAAGGTATAGTTTATAATAATTTAGGTATATTCGTTTTCACGTTCATTAAAATTATGTAGCGTCTACTTCTTGTAATCCTAGTTTGACCCCTTTACAGTAATTTGCCGACATGCAATTTTTTTTTATGAAAATCAGGAATTATTCGGTAAAACACCAATAACTCCTTAAGTATTTTACGTAAGCACTTCGGTTAAATTTGAAAACAGCATAACTTTAAAAATCCAAGATGTTTAGAGGAATTAAAATAGTTTGTTAATTAATAACTCAGCTACACACACTTTTATTACCAAAATATAGGAATAAAAATTCCTCCATACTCCAAACCAGTTTAGTTAATAACCCATTTCGTTACCTGTAGTATAAATATTAGTTGCGTAGTTAAAAGCCTCTCGAAAGATCGTATGACGGTAACACTATACTGTCTTCACTGCGGGATAGGTGAAAAAACGTTCCATTATTTGGACGACCAGGTAAATTCTACCTTTTGAATGCCACGGGGTTTGGGAATACAAAAAACGGACAAGCGTTGTCTTATGATTTAGAAATGTCTCGGCACTTAAACTGTGCAGGTAGTTAAGTGCAACTTAAGTATTGATGTCTCTAATTTTGGGACGCGACAAATAGTTTTTTGTTTAAGATAAATCTTTTCAATGTTCATTTGTATGAGTGGTATTGAAACAAGACAGACTTATTTGATAAAACAAAATAATTGTCGGTAGGTACTAAATTATTATGAATACTAAACTAAACTGGTAATAAATAAATATAAATTTAATACTTTACATAGATACGAGAAGTAGATATGGACAAAAATAAGTCATGTGTACCTATATAATATTGTAGGGCTTGAGTTATGTGAAACTATACATACCAGTTTCTTAGAATAGAATGGAACGCTTAACAATAATACCGTTTTTGTGTTTTGATTCGGCTAACATTCTAAAATCAACGTAGGCCTAGCAAATAACAATTTGTTTTAACATTAAATATGCGTACGTCGTCACAGAAACTACAAAGGGTCAGTTCAACCATAAAACGAAATTAACAATTGACATTGTTATTTAGTTTACTAAAGAATAAAACAGAGTTCTAACATAGTCTTGACATTAGTATCGAAAATAGTACAACTGTGTATTATTGTCTGTTAAAATAATAAGCCGCGTAACGGTAAAGTTTGAGTAGAATTCGTAAAGGCGGTGGGTTTGATACTGATCGGTAATGCCTAATACATGCACGCTTGTGCACAGCGTATTGTTGCGGAAAGTTTAAGAACGCGGCGTTGGATGCTGCGCGCGCGCCTCGGTCGCGAGCGTGAGCTCAGCGCGAACGCCGCGGTTGAGGAAACTGGCTTTAAAGCCCGCCCACACCGGCCCGCCTCTTCGTTAGGCAAACTGCTCATAACTCGACGATCCTTCAAGGACTTTTACCTCAACCTATATATTTTATTGGCTAATCAATTGACTGATTGCCATTTTATGATCTTGATTCATTTTTAACATACCTGTTTTCTGTTTTTTCCAGTATGCATCGGTACCAATGGCCGGATGTCGGTGCCTTCGAATCGCGAAACGCACTACCGGAATCTTCGAGACCGCTTCACCAACTGTACTTACGTAGATGGAAACCTCGAATTGACATGGCTCCAAAACGACACGATGGACTTGTCCTTCCTGCAGTATATCAGAGAAGTGACTGGTTATGTACTTATTTCCCACGTGAGTGTGACAAGGATTATATTGCCACAGCTTCAAATCATTCGTGGACGAACCCTGTTCAAGTTAAACGTGAGAGACGAAGAGTTCGCGCTGATGGTCACCATGTCCAGCGCCTTTACACTAGAATTGCCGGCCCTACGTGACATCTTGAGAGGAAGCGTCGGCATCTATAATAATTACAATCTTTGTCACGTGAAAACTATAAACTGGGAGGAAATAATTACAGGCCCTAATGCCACATACGTATACGTCTACGATTTCTCAGTGCCAGAGCGCGCTTGTCCTCGCTGCGATGAGAGTTGTGCGCAGGGCTGCTGGGGAGAAGGGCCGAAGAATTGCCAAAAGTTTTCTAAAACTATATGCAGTCCTCAGTGCGCACAAGGGCGCTGCTTCGGGCCAAATCCTCGGGACTGCTGTAACACTTTCTGCGCCGGCGGCTGCACCGGCCCACTGCCCACGCAGTGTCTCGCCTGCCGCAACTTCTACAATGAAGGCACGTGCTCGCAAGAATGTCCGAGGATGGAAAAATATAACTCCACTACCTATTCATGGGAGCCCAATCCAAATGGGAAATACGCATATGGAGCTACATGTGTCCGCAGCTGCCCTGAACACCTCCTTAAAGATACAGGAGCCTGCGTGAGGAGTTGCCCACCTGATAAAACAGCCGTCAACGGAGAGTGTATATCTTGTAACGTGACATGCCCAAAAACTTGCCGATCGGAGAAGCCAATCCATTCTGGAAACATCAACAGTTTTAAAGATTGTACTATCATAGATGGCTCGATAGAAATTTTAGAAATGACTTTCACAGGATTTTCGCAAGTCAATCCTGATTACTCTTTCGGTGCGCGCTACCCGAAGATGAGCCCTGATCAATTAGAGGTGTTTAGTACAGTGCGTGAGGTCACGGGGTACCTGAACGTACAAGCACACCATCCGAACTTCACGAGTCTTTCTTACTTCCGAAACCTGGAAGTAATTGGAGGACGGCAAGTAGTCGAGAACCTCTTCGCTTCTCTGTATATCGTTAAGACTTCTTTGAAATCCCTCGGACTGAAGTCGTTAAAGAGAGTGAACTCAGGCGCCATAGCGATAATGGAGAACAAGGACCTGTGTTTTGCTGACCACATAGCTTGGAACAAACTGGTGAAATCGAAGGATCATAAACAAATAATCCAGCACAATGGAGACATGGCTACATGTGGTGAGTTTAGCTTGGCGATTTGTTTTGTTTTGTTGAGGATCCTCATAGTAGAGTCGTAGTTTTAGTTACTTTTCCTTTTTGCATCAGCGATTTTTATAGCAAGCGAATGGTAATTTTATTATGTAGTAACAAGGGATTTAATCGCATATGCAATATTTGACGACTTCTTAACTACTTGTTCAAGGAGAGCAATTATGAATTACCTATGCGATTATGTCCCATTTGAAGTATGTTATGAAAATGAAAGAAATATAAACTGTTCAATCGATAATATTAGTTTAATACTAACCCTATTAACAAAATCTGCTCAGCGATTGGTCTATTTGTCGACTATCTTTAACAAATGTCTTTTCAACAGAAAAAAATCATTTGGTTTGCCATCCGCAATGTTCAGCTGACGGCTGCTGGGGCCCGGGCCCGGCCCAGTGCCTCTCCTGCCAGAACTTTAAGTTTGAAGAGACTTGCCTACAAAACTGCAGTGTGGTGCCGGGGTATGTATTTTTCGTTTAATACCCGGTAACAAAGACCGAGTATGTTAAGTTTAATCGAACCGCTAAAAGTGGTAAATTTAAAGCATAAACCTAAGCATATGCAGTGAAATCTCGATGATACGAAATATAACGCTGTTCCCTCCCCTTCATGACCCAAAACCGGCGAGATCTGGTCTCCTATTAGTACAGCGAACAGGAGATCAGATTTCCAGAACTCAAGGGTTCAGAGGCTAAAAGAAGAAAAATAATGCTTCCCTTGAGTTTCGTGCTATGGAGGTTCTACTGTAATACCCTAATAGGCCCTAAATTGAGTGTTTTGCTCGTAACTTTGAAATGTTTTATTACAATCGTTTGATCTGGCATAAATATTAGGTCATTACCTATGAAATTGGCGTTTTGTATGGAGAATTTTGTGAAAAGTCTATTTTTCATACAATGAATTTTGTGTATTTCAAAATCAAAATGACACTTTTAAGGCGTGTTTTGTATATCTCTATTTCAGAAAACAAGGTACTATCATACATTTATACTTATTTCCAACATATTGAACCGGCAGCATTAGTCAAGAGTTGCCTTCAAAGCTTGTTTTTGAATATTATTTAAGGAAAATAAACTATTATTAGTGTGAGTTACACAGAGCACTGTTGAAAACAAAGAATATATTTAAGTTTTTCTTTAGATAATAAAATTAGGGATCAACGAAAGTCTTTGACCAAAAACGCCAATTTCATAGGTAATGACTAATGACCCAATATATAAATAGACAAGAATTGCTCGTTCAAAGGTTTAATATGATTATAACGTAGGTACAGTCAAAGTATAAATATGTTACGCCGTTCTGAAGGGTACTGGGACATATTATTGACCATTTTTGTATACACCTTATTTTGCTTTTTAGTGTAGTGTATATTTACTATTACCTTTTTCATTAACAAAAAACATAATAAGGTAAACCTAGTGATCACTACTTATACCCTATAGCTACTCGTATTATACACAGCTTCAGAAACCGCTATTCTACTTGTGACGTTATTGTTATTCCGTTATGCGAAAATTTCAAATTATGTCGTATAGGTATCAGACCTAATATTTATTTAAAAGCAATTATTTAGTTTCAATTCCTAATCTAGGAAAAAATACAGAATAGGTACTTCGGCATAACATGGCTAATATTTACACATTGTTTAGCATTCTTAGTCATTCAAATTACCATCACAACAAGTTAGTGTGGGACGTCTGGTTCGACGGCCAAGCTTTGTTTTTAAATTACACGTAAATCGGCGTTAAAGGAAGCCAATGCGCGTTCTGCGTTTAAAAAAAAGAACTTCATGTCAATACATGTTTGCTCTTTTTCTGTTTGACTAACCACTAAACAATCCATCGTATTTTGTTCGTTTATACATAGGTACTCGCTTTTTATGGTGTCAGACCATCATCATGAGATTCAATCTCTGGACCATTTGCGTCCGTTTTGGCCTAATATGATGTTCCTTTCAAACTTACCTATACATAGAAAACGACATTAACGTAGGCCGTCGAATAATTAACTATAATTTAACAATATTAACATAACGTTATCACATTCCAGGCTCTACAAAGCTGGAGAGAAAACCTGCAAGAAGTGTCATAGCGAATGCCGCGACGGCTGCAGTGGTCCCACTTTGGCCAATTGCACCAACTGCCGGCATGTGCGGGACGGACCCTACTGCGTCGCCAAGTGCCCCGAGTCACGCTACGTCTCCGACAACGGCACCTGCCTGCCCTGCCATACCAATTGTGTCAACGGCTGTACCGGCCCCGAAAACACCGTCGGTGAAAACGGCTGCAACTCTTGCAAAAAAGCTATTATCACCGTTGAAGCCACCGTCGAACAATGCCTCAGAGAACACGACCCCTGCCCTGATGGATATTACAACGAATGGGTCGGAGACGTCAAACCCTTAGAAGGGAAAGCCACAATAGTTTGTCGAAAATGTCATCCTCTTTGCATCAAGTGCACCGGATTCGGCATACACCAGCAAGTCTGTCAAGTCTGCAATGGATACAAACGTGGCGATCAATGTGAAGACGAGTGTCCTGCCGATCATTTTGCAGATACAGAGAGCAGGACATGCACGCCATGTCACCACGAGTGCCGTGGATGTAACGGCCCCGATTCCACAGACTGCGTCAAATGCCAGTCCCTTAAAGTTTTCCTAAGCGGAACGAACTCAATCGACGATAAACAAGCTTTTAATTGCACTAGCACTTGCCCTCCGGACATGCCTAATAAAATATTATTCGATGATCTTCTACAGAACACGATTGACGAACCATATTGTTCAGCGGCCCCTACCAACGAGCCTAGAGTCGCAAAAACACCTACAGTACTCATAATCGTCTTTATATTTGCATTCGTTATGCTATTGATTCTTGGCATTATCGGGTACACTTGCAGACAAAAGGCAAAGGCAAATAAAGAAGCCGTCAAGATGACAATGGTATTGACTGGATGTGATGATATCGAACCGCTTCATCCAACTGACGTCAAACCAAATCTCGCCAAATTACGTATTGTAAAAGAAGCTGAGCTTCGCAGAGGAGGTATGCTAGGGTTTGGTGCGTTTGGTAAAGTTTACAAAGGAGTTTGGGTACCGGAGGGCGAAAACGTGAAAGTCCCAGTAGCAATTAAAGTTTTGAATGAAGGAACAGGTGCTAATACGAGTAAAGAGTTTCTAGAGGAAGCATACATAATGGCAAGTGTGGAACATCCTAATCTTTTGAAATTACTTGCCGTTTGCATGACGAATCAGATGATGTTGATCACTCAACTGATGCCCTTGGGTTGCCTACTAGACTACGTTCGAACTCACAAAGAAAAGATCGGATCGAAGGCTTTCTTGAATTGGTGCACTCAAATAGCTCGAGGCATGGCATACCTGGAAGAAAAGAGGCTAGTCCATAGAGATCTGGCTGCTCGTAACGTTTTAGTACAAACACCGAATTGTGTTAAAATAACCGATTTCGGTTTAGCTAAACTTTTAGATATAAATGAAGTTGAGTACAAAGCCGCCGGCGGTAAAATGCCAATCAAATGGTTGGCATTAGAATGTATTCAGCATAGAATATTTACGCACAAAAGTGACGTATGGGCATTTGGTGTGACTATTTGGGAGATTTTAAGCTACGGTGCTCGTCCCTATGAAAATATTTATGCGAGAAACGTACCCGGGTTGATAGAGAATGGACTGAAACTCCCTCAACCAAACATTTGCACGTTGGACATTTACTGTATAATGGTGTCGTGCTGGATGCTAGACGCTGAGAGCAGACCGACGTTCAAACAGCTGGCTGACACCTTCGCCGACATGGCGAGAGATCCCGGCCGCTATCTGGGCATTCCTGGCGATAAGTTCATGCGTCTTCCATCCTATTCTTCACAGGTAATTATATCTCTTAGGCATTAGATTTTGATCTCTTTTAATTGTACATGAATTTTATATTTGAATCCAAAGTGTTTCCTATTATTTGTTCTGCTCTTATATTAATATTTAAATCGATATAAATATCACTTAACTTAATGTAACTACAAACAAACTTTGTTTTTTTATTTCAGGATGAAAAGGAATTAATACGGAACCTTTCATCAGCAATGGAAGGTCCCGAGTCCCTCGTAGAAGCAGACGAATACCTACAGCCAAAGTTCAAGTCGGGTGCTGGCACGGTCACTTCCAATTCAGGGAACAGTGCTGGAGTAGAAACTCAGACTAGTTCGTTAAAACCCTGCACCTCATCTTCCTGGGCTCATAATGCTACTGGTCCAGAAAGCGTCACAGCCGATGGCTCCAAAGCCGATGCATGGGATCACGACATGTTGAGGTATAACCAGACAAATCCAGATGGCCCTGAAATGAGACATTACTATAACAACGGAGTATGCGCTTCTGATGGTTCAAGCTCTCGGTACCGCGACACGAAGCGGCCAGAAGGACTCGACGGAGGTGACTTCGACGGTATGTCAAAGATGAAAGAGGCTCAGGTCGGAAATCTTAAGCTGAATTTACCTTTAGATGAGGACGATTATTTGATGCCATCACCGCAGCACACTCAAAATGCCTCCACTTACATGGATCTTATTGGCGAGACCGGCGAGAGTCCAGAAAAGGATTTGCGGTTCACAGGCTTTGTGGCGTTAGGACCTAAACGGTGTGTGGACAATCCCGAATACTTAATGAGTGACGAAAACGTGCCGACTCAAACACTTGGCATCCCCACTGAACCCGTCCCTTTGGAGTCTCTAGCGAGCGACGCTAGCGGCGCGAGTGGCGAAGTCTCTCAACCGGGAACCAGCAAATACTTGCCGCAGCGCTCGGTGGAGGAGGAATCGATGTCTGACCATGAATACTACAACGATCTGCAAAGAGAACTGCAGCCGCTTCGCAAGAATGAAACGACAGTGTAAGTGTGGTGCTGTTACAGTTTTTGTCGTACTTAGTTGGACTATATTGCGACTCGCAGTCGCAGCCAAGTAGGCCAGACAGGCGAACCGGCGGTTGTGGGATACGGGCTGCAACCTGGGTGTCGGGACTGATCTCTCGCTAGTGACTATTACTTAAGGCGCTCGCGCGCTCTGTGCCATTAGAGTGATGGCTAGTGTTAGTTTGTTGGGAACACATCAACTTAAGAATTTTATTTAGTTATTAATGTGAAAGCATTTTGTTATTTTTTTACTGCAACTGTGTAAGAAACTGTTATAAAATAAAAACTGTAAAAATATTTTTATTGGGTGCTCTCGCACTGATATGTATATTTAAGTTATTTATTAATTTAATTTAAGGAAGGCTATGTTTATTTTCTTTGATACGGTAACTTAGGGAGTGTTATTTAATTTTAAACTGTGATAATTAGATTTATTACATGGGGACCAGCGAATGAAATGTAAAAGGCTGGACAGGAACTATGTGAATATTAAAGCGATAAGTTAGTTGCGCCATTTAACCTAGCCCATTGGTTCACTTCTTTTTGTTTAGAAGTGGTCGAGCTGTCAATTTATACTACTTCTATAAATAAATAGAAATTATATCTTGGTGATTTTTTTATGTAGTCATCATGTTTGTAAATACGTAATTAATATTACTTGCTCTTGCCTACAACATTCTAACAATGAATTGATGTCAATTAAATCTTCCTACATTTCATTTGCCTTTTATAAAAAAAAATATAAGGGATAAATGTGAGGGCCACAATAACGACCAATCTTGCTTGTAACTTGCCGGTTGTTCAGAGCCATTTTTGATTAAGCCTGTACATAGATACGATGAAATTGATATACAAATAATTTATATTAGAATCCTTCTTAATATGCTAAACATAGAGAATTTAAACTAAATACCTACATTTCGTAGTAGTGAGTACTATGACTATGAGTGTATTTTGAGGTTTAATATTTTCTCTTTAAAAACAGTGTGTGACTTGCTCGATAATTGTAACAGCTTTGCGGCTATATTTATGATTAGAGATAAAATATACCTACATGTAAATATGAAAATATATAAAGCAAAGTATAAAAGACGATTTAAATTAAGTAGAGCGCTGTACAAGCGTAAGCTGGAAGCACAAATATTCCACTAAAATGCAAATATGATAACTTGTAAAATATTAGTTTTAGTTTTGTTATTTGACCAAACCCTCGTTTGCCATCTAATTTTGTAAATAGATTCGCTGTAGTAATAAGAGATATATAATACCTTTCATAGGTAAAGTGCGCTAGGTATATAGTTATCTGCATAAAAATACGGACGTTTGTGATTTCCATAAGACAAGGTACCTAATTAATATACGGTGTAACTAATATTCTGAGTAGCGTCTGCAAATACAATTCAGAATGTTTAATACACGAATTCAATTTCAATATTAAGTAGTGCATGCATTGAGTAAGCGCGACATACTCATACTAGTACTGAAATTAAATTGCTAGGTTTTAAAATGGGATCGGCCGGTAGGTACCTACTAATAGCTTCATAGCCTAACTACATTTTTTTGTATGAAATGAAGTGAATCTACAAAAGAAGCAGGGCGTACCTATATATCCAGCCATAACTCGCCACTACTAGAATCCGACTACGCTAAAATGCATTGTCAATACCAGTAAATGTCAAAATGTAGTGTAGTGTTATATATCACTATAAGTTTATCCTGCCTCTAGGTTCCCAAGGTGCCTTGCCTTATGGATTATTTCCTATACATCATTACTGAAAAACTACAGAACATTGTGCCATTGAAGATACGCTACAAATTAAAAACGTAAAAAGTAAACTATAACTCCGTTAGCTCAAACACTTCTTGATATATGGTAGTATTTATCACATTGCTTGAACGAGTCTTTTGAAGTTCAGATGATTGCCAGACCTGTTTATTACCGATTTGTGTGGTGCATTTTTAGTGGCGAATTTATAACTGCCACTCTGATGAATTCAACAATTCGGTGTTTTAGGCTTTTTTTAATATTTCAATACTTTGTAACGACCAAAGTAGTCAATACACCCTATTATTTAGTATGGTGTACAGGAATATTTGGCCACTTTGACTGCTACAAAGTAGCAGAATTATTTTTTATGAATATTTTAGACTATTTTTATGTCTGTGCGCAAAGTAGGTAGGTACAATGTTACGAGTACCTAATTACCTATCTGAAATTTAAAATAAAATTTACCTACTGAGACATTTGATCCATATTTAAAAGATTCGTTCTACTTGTTGATAAAAAGGGTCCGTGTCGATTTTCTTTCAATAAGAGAATTTGACATGGGTCACATAGGCTTATAGGCCCGGAGGCCTAACCATTGACAATCGTAGATAACAGAAACACCAATCGAAAAATTTTTTAGTTCGACCGTCTTCCTTATACATTTTTTGACTTTTCGATCGGAGTTTCGTACTGTCAATTTGGCTAGGCCCCGTTTTTAAATAATCTTTTAATAAATGCATTTCGACAAATCGAACGTAGTTTAAATGTGTAAATAGTTTAGGCATGGCTAACATTGTTTTGCACAATCGTGCGGAAGTATGCGGTTTTATGTACTTGTACCTTGATGAAACAAATGTAATTAAAGAAATTAAATAAATCTCATTGTTTCATTGCATCACCTGATAATTAAGTACAGTAAAATGCTAGGTTTGGTAAGTTGGTCCAAGTGGACCCTGGGCCGGATTTAGGGTGGGGGGGGGGGGGAGGCAACTGGTGCTACAGCCCCGGAGCCTCCACGAAAGAGGGGCCCCCACGATAGAGATTTCGAAAAAAAATATTTCACATTCCAACTAGTAATCACTAGTAAAATTTTTTTTAGGCTGTTTCGAGAACTTGACTGAAATAATTGGTTACGTTATTTGGAAAATAGTTGGGGGCCAGGGGGCCTCCATTCCTTTGTTGCCCCGAAACCTCTCAACCTCTAAATCCGGCCCTGAGTGGAACATACAGTCAACCAAATGAAAGTTTAGGCCACTAGTCTACAGAGTGTAAATCTAATACGGACGAAGGTCAGGGGTTACGTATAGTTGGGCATAATAACATACATTGTATAAAAGGTGAAACAATTGTTGAAAACATTCGAACTACATACATCTAGCTTTGTAGGCAGGGTGACTATCGACGGAGCTACAGAGGCCCTTATTGAGAGCACTTCTTGACATAAGTCAACTTTTCCAATCCCTGACGCGACAGACTCGTGACCACCCATCATCATCATCATCAGCCTATGTTAGTCCACTGCTGGACGTAGGCCTCTCCTATTAACTACGCGTAGAGGTAAATGCCCATAATCGCCACGCTGGGCAAGCGGATTGGCGATCGCAGGAATGTGTCCACTATGATGACGCTGCTGCCCATAATCAATCTTGTAGAATGGTCAGTGACACTTTAATCCCTTAGTCGACTCTTACGACACCCGCAGGAGTTGGAGTGGTGACAAATGTATTCTTACTGCCGTCACCACACGGCAAGTGACCACCCGAACTTTGTGAATTTCGAGCATTTGTCTCTGTCACTCTTAATCGTTGGTGTGACAGAGACAAATCCTTAAAAGCGGATTTCGAGATGATCTGATTTTCAATGAATCTTCATAAATAAAATCAACGACTTCAAACGCCGCCATTGGTGTATGGAGCACAATATCGTAAAGATGTCAAACACCGTGTTTTTATTGATTTCCGTTAAATTAAAGGGAAGCTCATTTATTTATTTTTCTCTAAGAAACTAGTGTCTCAACTCTTACTGTTATTGAGTTATACCAGGCAACTTCTATTAATGTCCCAAGTAACCTGTCCAATTTAACGGAAATCTTAAAAAGCACCCTGTATATGCCGACTTTGGCGTTTAACATGGTCCTTCCAGCCGGATATGAAACTTAACCAGCGATTTCCACATCCCGTAAGGGACGATTGCAAACAAATTGTACGAATACATAGTTAAGGCCTTCATCAATTTCATCATTGGTAGTGACCCTGCCTACGAAGCTGGAGGTTCTGGGTTCGAATCCCGGCGAGGGCATTATTTGTGTATTTATTTATCACAAATATTTGTTCCTTGGTCATGGCTGTCTGTGTATTTAAGTATCTAGTTATATGTATACCTATATCTATTATATATATCGTCGCCTGATGACGAGACTTAATTGAGCTTACCGTGGGACTCGGTTGATTTGTGTAAGATGTCCCAAGATATTTAAACAAAAATCACGATTGCGTTAATTGTCTTACGAAAGTTAGTCATACAAACTACATGGTATACTCTGCCTAACAACCTTCGGCAGTAGTTCGTATAGATTGCTCATAGAAAAGTTGAATATGTCGCTCTTTTTCTGTGCCAAAAGTTGTTAGTCATCGTTATCAACGTGCGGTTTTGGTGGCAAAGTATGGTTGACAGAAAAATCAAACACACGTATTTTATCAATTATAAAAATCACATAAATTATAGTAATTTTAATTATAATAATTAATTACTTATACATGCTTTAATAACTTATTCAAATTACACTGATCAAACGAGTAAACGACCAAAATATATTAAACAGATTCGGCTGTCAAACGTTCACATCAAATTGAAAAATCCATTATATAGCACTGATCTTAATCAACTTGAATATTCATTTTACTTAAAATAAAGACTTCGCAAAATGTAAATTTAATTTGTGTCATAAATTAATGACATTAGTTTTTTTATTTTTTAAAGTAGGATGTAGTTTGTATGTATCCTAAGGAGAGTACTATTTTTACTGAGAGTACGAGTAATAGAACAAAATCGCATTTTCACATTTGTTACTTTTTCTGTCAACCATAGCCATTGCCACGGAAAGTGCACGTTGATAACGATCACTAGTTGTTACACAAAATTTTACTCAGTAACACAAAAATGATGACGTTAAACTTTGTTTTCATTAAAGGCATTTCATTATAATATTCATGTTTTTTTTGCAATTAACCCGTAACAGAGTGAACCTTGCTAACAGTAAGTATTAACTATTCTTTGTTCTGGTAACTAACAAAGCGGCGTTTTGCCACAAAATATGATCCGTACTTGTATGGAAAAGCTGAAGCTGTCTCATCGAGGTCCTATGCAAAAGAATGTACATAGTTAAGGACGAAATAAAAAAGCAGAATATTCAGCCTTGATCGATAGGTAATTTACTGACTAATGGTTCACAATAAAAAAGTAGTATATTGCTTATTAATTTATTGGTATAATTTGTTAAATTAAACAGTTCAAAATATAAAACTTTTTTCGTAATAAAATGAGCATAAATTACCATAAAACACAAGTAATCGAATTACGTACATAAAGTGAGTCACCACAAGTATTCATAATTTCATGTCGGGTACGTGACGCCGTTCTTCGCGTACATCTAAGAAAGTTACGAATACAATTTTTGGTGTATTGTAATTTTATAACTGGGTGTTTGTATTTATTTAGAATTCTCGCACTTTCCATATTTATTTAAGGTACCTGTCATAGCCGTCACGTTCCCGACAAAGTAGACTTTTTCGTAGCGCCATCAACACAGTGTACTCTCAGATACTTGGAAACTTAGGCAACTCTAAAACCATCTCAGGATGACAAGTAGTAATGCGGGAATTACACTGCGTCGTTCGCCGCAAGCTAGCCATGTCGGTTGAGTAAGAATTGGTCCAAAGGTAGCAGTACCTAATCTAAGGGATGCCGTTATACGAAAGAGGAGCAAAGCACTATCGCGATCTCATGTGTACTGCGGCCTTAACGCGGTTAGAAATGCTGCTATTCTGTCAATTTGAAGGTATTTAATGAGTCGTTCATTAATATTTACAATAATACTAATTTTCATCCTACTTAAACTACAATGGACGGATAATAGTAATATTAATCAAAAACTCGTAGCGACAAATTATTAAAAATATAATAATAGCGGCCAAATGACATCAGCCAGTCAATATACTGATAGTGATATGTCTAATGGCTGATTTTACAATCCCCAGTTATGTCCACTATTACGTTCTCAAAGTAATAATTTTAACTAATAGGAAATTGAAAAATCAGCCCACAAATGTAAAATAAATTAAAATATATAGAAAATGGAATGTTTAGTTTACAGCGCGTTTAGTAAATATTTTGATAGCACCTATTGCCTAAAAAGCCTCAAATGCATTTTATATATGAATGTTCTCGTATTTTCTACTACCAGCGTTTTGCTAATAGCAAATAACTATATAATAATACTATAATTGCAAAGACAACCCAGTTTAAATTTGAACGACACAGAAAATGGAGTAAATAATTAAGTAGACTTAATCTAATTTATAAACAATTACGTAATACACAATCCATTTTACAAATAAAGTCAACAGTAAAAAAATACTTAGGAAAACAAAAGTTCGAATATAGGAATGTGTAAACAAACGATAGATATAATATTTGAAAATAAGATTCGGTAAGAACAGCAGTATACAAAACAATTAATACACATTTTATTTTACAAATAAAGTCAACAGTATAAAAAAACTTAGGAAAACAAAAGTTCGAATATAGGAATGTGTATACAAACGTTAGATATAATATATGAAAACACGATTCGGTAAGAACAGCAGTATACAATAATAACAAGATAATGGACAAAAAGATTAACTTTTTGACCGCCGTTGCCTGATATGTCAAACAATCAATATTCAGCTTGCCTAGCCGAGGTCTAATAAGGACATTTTCACTTCTGGTGAATTAGGTAATAGGGATGATGACTGTAGTTAAAATAAATTATTTAACATTATGCACGACATACTACACGAAGAAATTATTACTAAGATGTAGATTGCAGTAATTCTTGTACAAAAATTCTATTTAATAAATTGAAAAGAACTTAAAAGAGTAGGTCATTTGGCAGTACTCAAACGTGACGTCACTTTTGAGTATTTCATATAAAATTCCATAGTGGTGATCGTTTTGACAGTTCGAAAAAAGATGCTGATTTGACTTGCCAGTCCTCATGCCTATTAGCGTGAAGTTAAAACACCTTAACTTCAGTCAGCTTTGTAACGACAATTAAACACTAAATTGCGATAATAACTCGGTTTTGGTGTTCATTTTACAAAGTATAAGCCATATTATAATATAAAAACGCCGATCAAGTTTAAATTCCTAAAGATATTGTACTTAACTGTCGTTACAAAGCCGACTGCAATTAAGGATTTTTAATTTCACGCTGATTGGGTGTCCCTAAAAGTAAAAAATGCCCGTAAATAAGACGAATCTCTGATTTGGTAATTTATAATGTAAAAATGTGTCCCATTTAAATGAAAACTTTGATCTGCGAGGTGTAATTTTGTATTTATACGTCACGGGAACGCTCGATAAAAAAATCACAGCGGTCAAAAGGTTAAATAAAGATGATTAATCATAAAAACGACGGTAACAACCTACAAGGTAAGAGTGCGTAGCCAAGATGACAATCGCTAACGCTGTCACTCTTTTCTATTAGTGCATAAGTGCAATAAAGACAGTTGCGTTTCGTTCGCGACTGCTCGTTATGGATTGCCATGTTGGCTACGTAACGTGATTTTTTTTGTTCAATATCACGTTATTTATAGTTTAGTTTTATAATATAATAGTTATAATTTTGTATATTATTTTAGATGATTTCACCAGAGTTGAGGTCAATGATTACACACACATTCAAATGAAATACTAATTGCAAAAAATGTAGTTAATGAATGAATGACTTGCGTCAAAATATTGAAGCAAATCCCTTGAAGATACATTTTGGTCAATCTTACAGTTGCAATAGGGTTTGCTGTCAGTAAGAAAAAGAACACTAATTTCAAATTCCCCGTGTGTTTAGATGACATGTTGATATGTGCGTGACCTCAACTCTCGTGGAACTATCTATACGAGTAGTATAATTACCTACAAGCAAATACGTAATATCATGCACCAAAATCGAATTTGTGAACAAACTTTACACGTTGTTACCGTCGGAAACATAGATCGAAAATATAGTTGTATTCTTAATGCTAACATTACAACGGACTGTAAAAGCCTTCTAATAGAACCTCAATTTTTATTGCTATCTAATTAAAGTACATTTGGCATCGTAAATGCAATATTCGAGATTAAAATTATTCAGTCACGGTGACGTTTATGTGCGTAAACATGGACGTTTTCGAATCTATACATTCGAAAAATTATCTGTAGACTGACCCTCTTATTCATAATTGTTTGACCCTTTTGCTCTTAAGGATATTGGACACGTTGTTAAGACCGAAAGGGACAAATAATTATTAGAGGTTTGTTAAGTTAGCAGACGTTTATGAATAAGGGGGTGATGGAGTCAAGCTATCTGTGTTACACTTTTTAACATCAGGTAAGAGTAACAGAGATCGTAGTATACCATCGAGTAGGCAGGCAGTTTTGCAACAAGTATAGGCACACAATACGTGGAAAATCCGTACGCAAATATGACATGAGCTGAGCAGTTGGCTGTATGCGAACTTTATGGTCTATTTTGCCCACAGTAGAAAAACAAAATTTCAAGGTTGTGGTCAATTATACAATGTGAGTCTAAAAAAGTTATTAAATTACTCGCTCTATGGGATAAATGCAATTTTTATACCATGAATGCTTTCCCCCTAGTGCCCACTAAGGGGAAAGCATTCATGGTATAAAAATCAAGTTTCAGATATTTATAGTTAGAAAAATCTATACGTAGTTTATAAATATATTCGATTTTCTTGGCCACTTTTTATCAATTTAAGTACATTTAACTGTAAAATTAAGCACATGTTAGCATATTTATTGTGCGTAAATTACTATACACATAAAGAAAGTCCTCAAAAGCTACAAAGTATCTTTTGTAATAAGTCACGCTGGGAGATTTCTATTGTTAGCATTGATCATTTTAAATATATATACTTTAAGTTATAACAACTTCTACTTTATAATTAACTTAAATCCCCGTATGAAATAAATTACAAGTCTCTCTTAAATAAATAAATAGGTCCCACAAAATTCATCTTATAAATTACCTACGACTAAATATGTTAAATAGCTTTTATACAACCAGATCCATTAAAATACTTAGATAATAATAAAATATAATCAAAAAGACTGTTAATATTGCTGATTCAGATTAATAATACATTTATATGCTTACTTCTATTATGATTATCTAATAAAATACAATATATCACTAACCTAGATTCGTGCTATTCGAAAAAACATTGAGCAAATTTTTCGAAGACTCGTCAAACATTTGGAAGCTCTAATAATCGATGTATAGTTTGATTTTGGAATTGTCATCCAAAACAGCAAACAGTGACAAAGATAGCTATGCGCATTTTTTTTCCCACGGTCATAACCATAACATGTTAAAACTGTAGGTTTAGCACATGATGGACTATCGCGAGATAGACTATCCGTCCCTCTTTTATTAATATAATTAGTACAAGACGGGAAGTCTATCTCGCAGCGACATACCGTCGCACCAATCATGTGCTAAGCCTTCTGGACAAACAAAATCCCTGGGACAATGCTATTTGCCTTTTTGAAAACAACAAAAATTGCAAGTAATTAACCCACAGCTTTACACTGGCAGATTAAAATGGGTCTTAGTTTGAATTTCGTGACATGATATCTAATTTTCTGACTCCATATCAAGTCATTGGCGGAGAAAGGATTAAGTTATTTCTTCTTCTAAAAAAAAAGTCATTTTATTTTTGTAATTCATTGAGCATAACCGTCTTTAACGTTTTTTACACGTGGGATTTCTACACCGAAATCGTTCGATCGGAAAATTGTCTATGGCATTTTACTTCAACTGGAGATAAAACGCCATTACCGAATAACTGTTGCTACGTATAAACAAACCTAACGTTTGTAACAGACCATTTTCCTACCTAATTCTTGAAGTAAAGGTCTGTTGTCATTGTCATTTTATAATTGACTACATGACTTTAAGGACCAATCACATCGGAGACGTCTACACTCAACACTATTTCATGTGGTAATATTCACGACACACATACGTGATCAAAGTAATCTTATTCTTATGCCACTAGCACTAATCAAGTTCTCACTCCTATGCCAGATGCATAAAAATACGAACGTTTTTGACACAGTCCTGTGTCGCCGGCATAGGAGTACAATCTTTTCGGTCACACATGCGTGTCACTGGCATAAGATTTCTATCATATAATTTCGACCGGCATATTATTAGCACTTAGTGAAACAGTACCGGAGGCGAACGTGTTAAGAAAAAGGTAAGTACCTAACGTCATTAGTCAAAGAAAACAAATGACGGTGCCGATTCTTATGCGCTAACGTTTTATGTACGATTCCCACTCACTAGATGGAGTAGCTATGAAGTCTAACCCCCTTATTCATAAAAGTTTCCAACTTAACAAGCTGCTAAGTATTGCTTGTCCTTTCGGTCTTATGGACATATTGACACGATCGAAAGGGATAAACAGGTACTTATCGGCTTGCTAAGTTAGAAGTTCATGAATAAGGGGATAAAGCACACTTTCAATATGGCATGAAGCGACGGAATCCGACAAGAGGGCGTAACCAAGATCCCAATCGCTAACGCTCAGCCATGAACTAAAGGCAACTGTCTATATCACGCTAATAAGAAATAGAGACGGAGAGAGAATACTACGATATGCTACTGAGCGTTAGCGATTGGCAACTCGGCTCAGGGTGCTTAGCCAAGTTGCCAATCGCTAGCGCTTAAACGTCAATCGTAAGCGAAAGGCAGCTAACTGTCTTTGTCGCACTAATACGCAAGAGTGACAGAGAGGGAAAACTACGATACGCTACCAAGCGCTAGCGATTGGCAACTTGGCTAAGCATCCAGGGCCGTCCATTCCACGGAACCGCTTTGATCTACGTTTATGAAATTTCAAAATGCTAACGGACTCCATCCGGTCATAGAGAATCATAATTTGAGCTCCGACGCCTCTGATGAGACTGAACTTTAATAGTGTTTCGTCGTTCTTACTCTGAGTTGTCTTTCTTGTTCCTCCTGTGCCGGCGATGCTTACTGTTGGAGAGGATCTCATACGCTTGCTGTATTTCCATGAAACGTTCCTGCAAAAATTCGGGTAGTATCCTATGTGAAAAATTCTAAAATAATGAATAAATAACAAACAATAAATATCTTGTGTGTTGTATTCGTGGCATTTGGTGTGACCGGCCTTAATACTTGATGGGTAAAAGTATATTTATAGCACTTTCTCCACAAGAAATGGTTGTAATTTGTTAAAACTCCCAACTGGTCGTTTCGAGTTGGGGTTTATTCGGTAGACAGTTCACTCTAAAGCTAGAAACCTCCTTAATTTTATGAAACCCACTTTAATTCTCACAACTTTTACGTAATTAATCCGGAATCATTAGTATCTACTAACAAGCCGACGCTGGTCCATAAAAGTTTTTTTCAAAAATGAGACCTTTCATATAACCTCGTGAGGCCCTCTGTCATATAGATATATACACCGTGTCTTTATTGATTTCCGTTAAATCAAAGGGAAGCTTATTTCGGTCAAAAATAATCAATTTCTCTAAGAAACTAGTGCCTTAACTCTTACTGTTATTGAGTTATTAAAAAAATAAGTTTAATGACTGAACAAGTGTACTGCAACCTTTATTACATCCTAATGTTGCTTATTTTGACATGTGCCGTCAGCAGCCGTCGGTCACCTGCGATCTTATTCTTAAAATTGTCTCACACTTGCCATTACAATTATTATGTATGAAAACGAAAAAAAAATTTTTTTTTGCTAAATTAACAAATGTCGATATACCAGGCAACTTCTATTAATGTCCCAAGTAACACGGTGTATATAACATATCATTTTGACTAAGAGATATAGTATCAAAGTTAAAATTCTGTTGAAGTAAATGACGTCACAAGGACTCAGGAGGTTAAACTTATTAAGTACCTGAGCTGCTCGCCTGAGCGCTTGTTCCTTCACTTTGTCAGGGTGGTGCTCCCGGGACAGGCGCCTCCAAGTCGACGTGATTTCCTGCTGGCTCGCGTCTGGACCCAGGCCTAGCACCTATAGAAAACAGTTAGTTTAGTTTAGTTTGGCCAGGTAATATGTAAATTATTTTTAATTTTTTTTTTATTTTATTTATTTATTTGGGAAACATACAGCACTTAATAATACAATAAGGTAAACAGAGTAATTATAACATACGCCAAAACAGTTTCCACTTAAAACTAATACAATTTTCCTTGCTTCGGAAGATGCTGGTTGAGATGTAACATGCATGCAAATTAAATTCGAATCAGTCATTAGAAACTAATAATTAAAATAAAATAATCAATTATTTATACATTTTGAATACAAGTCAATTCAAATACTTTAATCTGCTCAATCTAAATGTGACTTAAACAACAAACAATTTAAATAATCTACCTAACACGAACCTACACATAACATAGCGTGTCTTTATTTCTCGCTTTTTGTTTTAAGACGGAAATCAAACTATTGTAGCTCAGATGGAACAAATCAATATGCGAATATTTCTTATTGTATGTGTTACAATTATACCGAAAGGCATCCTTTTTTTAATAGCGTAATTAGCGTTGCCAAACTAAAATGTTTGTATGGCTATGACCATTCTAACAAAACGTTGCACTGCGAGCAAACTACAGTACCGGCCAATAATTTATCACATTCGTGACTTTTTGTAGGAGCATGTATAGAGTAAGCAGGACATGTTCGCATGTAGATAGCATATTATTTTGGTACTTTTGGACAAATTAATGGTGATTTTTGCAATTAAGTATTGTGTAATAAAAAAAAAATATTACTAAATCCATGCTTTACACAAAAAATCTTCCTGAAATTACAACTACATGATGCCAAGTTTTTTCATAGCTTGCACAAAGGTCTATGCCTATACTAGCTATATTCGTAAGGTGGGAATCAATTACAAATATAAATATAAACAAAGGTTCTACTAAAAAAAATCTGAATGTGATATATTATTGGCCGGTACTATATAAGCGAGAAGCTGAGTTAGACAAGTTATTGCTGCAAGTTTCGAAAAACAGTTACATACAAGAAAAAGATGAAGATAATTCGACGGTTGACAACCAAAACTCACTATAAAAACTGTCACTGCTCTTCGCAACCTCTTATGTCAGTATTGAATCAGAACTTAGATACGATTTCTATTTCAAGTAGGTATTTGTTACTTAGTGAGTTTTGGTTGTCAACCGACGATATTTAGCGTATATCAAAAACTTGCAGGTGGAGCTTAAATATTTCTCAAAAAATAATTACCTTGTATGCGTTCTGTTCGCCATGCGGGTCGGAAAGGTCGATAATCTGCTTCCACACTTCATACCAGCCGTGGTGCTGCGCGTATTGATATGTCTCGTAGAGGCATTGTTTCACGTCTAGCCACCTGAAACGATGAAGCTTGCGTTTGGACTTCTTCCTAGTACGTTTACGACTACGAGTTTCGTAAACGCTGTGTCAAATATACTGTATTACTTATAGCGAGCCTTGACTCAACAGTCAAACTTATTAATAGTTTTGTGGAGCCTCTTTCAAATGAGCAATTTTGTAAATTTATGTCTAATAAATAAATAAATAATAATAGTGAAGATGAGCAAGCAATCTTGCTTGCGTTTATGCCAGTGTTTCAAATCTGAGGCCCTATTGAAAAAGGGTATAACTTGTCGGCATTTTGAAAAACTTGTAATAAACTTATACACTTAATACTTTGCACTAGTTTCGTTTTATTATTATATTGTATACACATACTTTAACAAAGATAGTAGCAGTGCACCGAGGTAATTTACCTTGTCCTCGCGTGCCTTACTCTATTATTTGAATAGTAAACAACCCTTTATTTTATATTATTTTTTATTATTTTCATACAGCCTTACTGACTTGCCTAATGTAAAGGCCTATAACTCCAGCCGAGTGGAAAACAACAAACTTCTTTTAAAAAAATTATATCGTGGTATACTTAAAACCTCAATTAGTAAATCAAAATACAAAACCTATTCGCAATACGTAGCATTGGAATGTGTAGGTATTATATAGATTACCTGGCCTACTTCTAGCCGTCCGGTTGAGTAAAACATAGCACGCGTGTGCACTTGATTCACTACATTTAGCGGTGTAAGTGAAAAACTCACGCTATGACGTCGACGCGTCCATTTAATATCACGCGAAGAAAGTGCATTCAAATTTACATGCTATAACAATGTGTAATTGCTAAGCATTTAAGTAATTATTTACGAAAGCTCGTAACTCACATGCATTTGTGGTTTCAGTGTTTATCTAAAAGCTAGCAATATTTGTGGCTGATAAAACTATTGCAGAAAAAGAATGCGTTATTCTTTTTCTACTAATGAAGGGTCCACAGAAATTGTTTTTTTCGTTTAACCCTTATACAAATCAGGGCAAATTTGCACCTTATTCTGTGGAAAGTAAGTTAAATCTGAAAATTAAATTGATTAAACATGTTCTTTCCATTGACCCTTCAAATGCGATCAGTAAATACGTAGGCTCTCAGAAACATGTCGCGCGTAGTGATAAAATACGCGCGAGTTTAAACGTTTCATTATATTTAATAATTATATCTGACGGAATTCAAATACACGATCAGCATCAAAAATAAAGTTTCTCAGCTCATTCAGAATTTCAGCCAAGCCTAACAAAAAATTGAGCAGGAATTATAGAGACAAAACACAGAAGTTACATAGAGACACTGCAGACAAACTGTGCAAACAATTTTCCACAACGTTGTTTAAACATTTGCACAAAATTAAAGATTTTTCCAATTATTACTCACCACGGGCTGGTGAAGAAGTGATGTAGTGCCTCATATATCGGTACTTCATCACCCTCGCTGTCAGTTATTGTCCCGTGGAAGTAGAGGTAGCTGGCCCAGAGAGACAGGAACAGAGTCGCACACATTCCCAGAATGGCGAGTCGTCTGTAAACAAATTGGTTGTAGAGTTACGGAGGAGCTTGGATGGTTGGAATAGGACTACCTCGCTATTACGCAAAAAAGGCACAATGTATGTCGAGTCGGCCGTGTGGTGACGGCAATAAGAATACATTTGTCACCACCCCAACTCCTCCTGCGGGTGTCGTAAGAGTCGACTAAGGGACTGAAGTGTCAATGACCATTATTTGATAAAAGATTGACGATGGGCAGCAGCGTCATCATGTGGACACATTACTGCGATCGCCAATCCGCTTGCCCAGCGTGGCGATTATGGGCATTTACCTCCTAATGCGTCCGTACGCGTAATTAAAAGGAGAGGCCTATTTACGTCCAGCAGTGAATTATCATAGGCTGATGATGTATGTCGAGTTGCGGAAAAAGCCCAGTTAAACTAACTACGATACAGCTACATCTATTCTTATTCTAAAGAAAGTACCAACCCCCTTATTCATAAACGTCTCCTAACAGTCCTAACTTAGCTTTTTGCTATTGTTTGTGCCTTTCCGCCTTATGGACATATTGTTAAGATCGAAAGGGACAACCAATACTTAGCGGCTTGCTAAGGTAAGAGACCTTTATGAATAAGAGTTCTCCGTTTGTTTTATTTTACCACAGACATTATATAACCGTATTGTATTCTTACGACTAAGATTGAAGTGTCCAATACTGTCCGTTATCACGAAAATCGAAAAATTTCGAGGGTTTTGTCTTATTCACTCTAACGAAGGCGTAATTTGTGTGAGAGATACGTATGCTCTAAATCAGTCATAACCCTCAGACAACATAAAAAAGCAATGCTTCCCAAATTCGGTAAATATGACAGAGGAGCGTTTTCAACGCTCAGAATCGTCATTGTATTTAAGTAAATCTGCTGAGACGACAATGAAGAAATAATAACACCGTTAAAACGCTTAATATCCACCTAAGGGTGATCAATTTTAATATAATGGTGAACTAGAATTAAAATTACGAACATTTATTATTTCGTATTGCAGCGTTTTTCATGATAAAAACCATTCTTAATATCTCTTATTTGACGAAATACTAGAGCAAGCGTTGTAGGCTTTAAGCTTATCTTATTTACATAAATATTAACATGTAAACATACTTGTATAAAAGTGTTTACTGTGGTTTCACAATATTAGCTCTTGGTGTACTCACTGTTAATATAACTCGCTGCATTCAATACAATCTAGGTACACCTAGATTATTAAATTACGTATAACAATTTGTTGAAATAAAGATATATGTATATGCATGTGACGATGTTGTAATACATTTTTCATCACACCTGTTCGGTAAGTGCGCCAATGCGCTGCGGCGATGCGCGCCGTAGATGCGTCATTACGCCCTAGGGCTGTCAAGGATGTTCATACATCATTACGTAGCTCACACTGAAAATGTCGGGAATGACCCACTTAGAGATCACTCAGCATACAGAAACAATTCTTTTCGGAAAGTATAACTCTTTAGTATTTTTTGTGGTATAATTTATTCGGTTAACACCTGTATTTTAGGATTTCTTGCCATTTGAAAATTGTGTGTCGGGCGATTTTACGAATTTCGCCCAAAAATTTTATTTTGTAGCGTTTTTACACTACTTTCAATATGGCCTTACTCAACAATCAAGCAGAAATAGGCTTAGATTCTTATTGGGTAACAAAGCTCAGTTCTTGTAGGACTGCTTGTAATAGTTTTCACAAATTGTATTGCTTTCGATTTTTTCTTATGGATGATTATAGAGATCAACGTCTTTTAACAGCCATACCCTAATTTTAAATCGCACTAACGTGATAAATCATAGAGAATTCATAAGACAAATTATGTTAGGAAATTCGGACATCCTTAGGTATCCATATGACTCACTAGAAAAAAATCCAATATAAATATTTTTTCTTAAAAAATCTATACTTTCAATGAACTACCCAAACCTTCCATACAAAATTCCAAAAACAGAAAATTTTCATACAAAGAGTGATCTAGGAAAAATGGGTTATGAGCTTTGAGATTTGGTTCAATTGCATTAAAAAATTGTATACATTATCAAAAAGAGTTAAGAAAGGTGATAATTTAAACAATAGAGGCATAATTAATACAGTCTCCTAGATTCCTGACAATTTCAGTGTGGCCTACGTACGTCGCACTAGCGCGGCGCTTGCCGTGCCGAGATTTCATCCCTGATTTTGAGAAATGATTTAGACCATTTTAGAGCAGTTTTGTGAAAATATATTGTTTTATTTACTTTTTTTGCCATGGGTGGTACAAAAATTATGTTTACCGCCACAAATTCTTATTTAACACCCTTAATACAAAATGTACTATAGCATTAATACTGAATTTGTATTAAATGCAGTTGGATTGGAATATTGTCATAATATGTATAAACTACCTAGATAAAATATTAAGAACATAATGTTTGACACACACCTTTAAATCCAAAAGTTTGCAAGAAACAAACAATTACTAAGATGTAATAAAATCTTTTAATCAAATATCATGCTTACTTCACCCAGTGCCTTCTGACAGGCGTCCTGCGCCACTCCTTCGAGAAGGAATCGAACGCGAGACACGAGGCTAGCACCATGACAGTGAACCACACCGTCTCATCATACACATAGTAACGCAGCGGATACGCAGCGTATGCGGCCAGCAACGGCCACTTGAGAGTTCCGCGCTCACGGCCGATGTTACCCACTGTCCACACACCTGTGCAAACACAATAAATGAGTACTGCAGAATATCTTAAGTAGAAATAAAATTTGATACAAATTACACCCTTCTTGCAACCGCATTATGGTACATATTAAAGCCTTCAATTTTGATCTGTCTCTGTGTTTGTGTCGAAGTTTAAATTGAAGGTTACTTGGTAACAAAATAATTGGTTTACCGAGCATCAAGTGTCATGATTTCAGTAGACATTGAAAATGAAATATGAAGTATATGGACATGATAAGCTTGGTATTTCATTAAGTTTAAACGCCTTACAAGCTGTAATTTTGAACCTCTCATTCTGTTGAGTATCAATACAAATGCTAAGAGAGAGAGACAACCTTTCCCAGGGAGTATGAGTTTTATAGAAATATTTGATTATTGAGATAGGTACTTGCTAAATAGCTATGACGATGAAATTTGAGAAGGCGTTTGGCTTAACTAGTGGCATACTGAAATAAGAGACAACTCTAATCCAGAATAAATGGGCATTACAAATAGTCTTGCTACAAAGTTGGGTAAAAAAATAACAATATTTCACATTTGTAGATGGCATTACATTGATTTTGAGCTGCAAAATACCTCTTTATTCTATTAGGCAGTCTTCATTTTACTATTAGCATTCTCTTATGAATGATGGTAGTAAGGATATATTTGTCATGATCCCAACTCTTTCCATGGGTGTCATAAAAGTCGACTAAGGGCTTGAAGTGTCAGTGTCCATTCATTTAATAAAGATTGATGATAGGCAGCAGTATCACGGTAATGAACACATTACCTCCTAATGAGTCCATACTAGCATAAGTAATAGGAGAGGGTGATGTTTAGTAGTGGACTGTATAGGCTGATATACCCTAAAATCCAAAATGTATCAGATATCCCAAAGAATATTCACTACTGCTGTTAAGTTGAATAACTTACCAATACTCGCCGCCAGAGGAATGAGAATGTTCAGGTATCTAAGGTTGATACCCCAGAACTCATCAGGTGGCACCGCATTCATCATCACCTGTCCCCAGGAGTAGCCAACCATCAACATTCCCGTGAAGCGATTCATAGAGAATGGTGGCTAGAGATAAAAACTACATGAATTTACAAATATACATGGATTTCTAATCTCAAGTTAATAAATTGCAAAGAACAACTAAACATAATGAGACTACATACCTAAAAGGTATTATTAAAGAATAAAGCTCCAAAATTATAATAATTTTTGAGATTATTATCTCAAAAATTATTATAATTTTGGAGCAATGATAATATTCCAATTTTAACAATTTAACTAACCAATGTTTCCCAGGCAGCCTGTCTAACCAATGGATTTTGATATTCCGTTTTACTGAATTAAATGCATTTTGAAATGAGTTTCATTTATGATTATTAGAACACTACTACATTAAAAGTATGGAAGAGAAATAAACATAACTTCTACAATACACTGATGCCACGAAAAGTAGGTTACAGCTTGATAATTAACATAACAACAGTATAAAAACCTCACCTTCTTATTCCTGATCATTCTGCCCACCAGCTCCTCCATATACTTCGGGTCTTCGTTAGCGTCTCGCACATAGCGAGGGATTCTGAAGACCTCGCCCAGCCACCCCACTCCAAACCCTCCCAACGTAGACCACCATACGAAAGCATGCCGGTCCCGGCGTAAGTAGAAATGGTGCACCCCGAATATACCTCCAAACAGCCAGAGCACGTACGCCACGAGTACATTCTTTTTACCAGGAATACTGGCCCCTTTTACAGCCATTTTCGCGAAAACTGTGTCGATCGGTATCAATTACACTTTCAGTACTGACTCGTCGAAGATCAGTAATATATTTACAAATTTCGAAAATGTTGGCACTGGACACAGGGAATTTTAACCCGCTCTGTGTGGTTTTATTCATTGAATTGAAATTTTAGCTGTTTCAAAAGTTTGACGCGATATAATTTGATGACATGACGTGTGACATTGGTGACAATACAAAAAGTTGGGTGTTGCCATCGTCAGACTAAGTAGATTAACCATATTAAAGTAAAACTTAGGACTGGACAACAAAAATTACATTAATTAGGGTCTTAAAGTAAAGTTTTACTATAGTTATTCAATAAAACAAGTAATAATTAATAGGTCTTGGCTCCTTTACGCACAGCGCAAGCATTCTGCTTCCGTGCCTTTATATTTCCGATTACACCGTACATAACGAAGGTTTCAATTTAGATGAAGACACGCATTCACAATTACAAAATATTAATTGTATATATTCGTTTAGTTTCATTACTTAGTTTCCCATTATAGAAACTTCCGTTCTATAATCGGGTGATGAAAATCTAAATGCAGATCACACCCGGAAGTTCACAACGACAACGTCAATCGTTAAAGAAACTTTTTTTTTTTCATATAGCAAAAATACGTCAGTCAAACAAATGGTGTGAACGTAAAATCTATCCTTCCCATCTTTTCCGCTACA
>JALPQI010011985.1:0-39322 GCA_025490895.1 Thaumatotibia leucotreta
AATATCGTTTCCGGTTTTTGTCCCTATTCACCTCGCCATCCCTATGCACCCCAGTTGACGGTACATTCAAATAACTTTTACTTAAAATTAGAGCAACGAAATTATCCATACAAAATAATTCGGAGCGCAATGTAGAGCAATATACGCGAGTTAAAAACTCGTTGACAGCTAATTTCAAAAGCAGATGACAGAACTGCCATATCAACAATAACAAATGTTCGTACCTACATTGCTGCTCCGATAATCTTAAAAAAATTCTGTGGGGTCATAATTAAGAGTAACTTTAAAAAAACCTTGTAATCCATGATTACACTAATGAATCCCATGCCTGGTTTAATTAATCGCCCGTATTAGATTTACACGCTGTATAACGCTTAAATCAAAATAAAAACGGCCAACATTTCTCATCAATATTTTTTAATTTACGGTCTTTTTCTACTGTCACTGGCCATAAAGACTATAGCTGGCAAACTAGCTTACTGGCTAGCTTTCCAGTAGAAAGTTTTGTATGGGTGGACAACTCTTCTTCCTTCGATTTTAAATTTGCCGCTTTTTTTCTACTGAAAAGCTGGTTGGCCAGAGTGAAATGCTCGGAGCTGATGAGGTGGGAGAAATATGTAAATTAAAAACAACTGTAGAGTTTATTTACATTATATTTAATTGGTCTTATTAATATCTTTTATTATTACTTACAATCAAGTTCTATAATTAACAGTCAATTTAGTTTTATCACAAAACGTTAACCAGTACCAATATTGGGAGCACAATAAATAAAAAGCCAATAGTTTTGAATAAATACGAATGCCACATTAATTCGTTGTTTATGGCAAAATTATCTTAGTGACTAAATACTTGTATTGTTGGTAACATGGATGGGTACACAAAATACGGTTTTTTTCTTAGATGAAATCTGGACACTAACGGTAAGCAAGCGATCTGGGTCACGTTTTATAAAGTTACAATTTACAATTTCGCTGTTTGCCTCTCTAACGCACGCACATATTGGCTAGAAAGAGAGGCAAACAGCGAAATTGTAAATTGTAACTTTATAAAACGCGACCCTGGCGCTATTATTGGTATTTATACAAAGAGTTGGTAAAGATATTCACTGATATGTATATCACTGGTTTGGTAGATAGCAGCAATAAATCCAGCCGCAAAAACATCATAATTATGATATTTTCATATAGAAGGGCTGCTTGTAAAATGGAGAACTTTTGGAAACTCTAAGAGAATATAATTATTTCTCAGAGTTAGTTCAAAAAGTGAATACAAGTAATATGATTATATGCCTCACTACCAAGCTCCTTCCTTTCCGCGCGACTTTAGCTCTATACCAGTAATTGGAGTTCGAGGCCAACGAAACTACGACAGATGCGTTATTGTCAAATCTGTCAAAGTCTCTTATGTCATTGTCAAATAAAGTTTTCAGGTTTCCACAACCTTTTTGTTATTTAAATTATTTATTTAAAATCATTCCTAATAAAAACATTATATACCTCCGTAATGTTTGTACGCCTTTTTTTTTAATATGGCTGTCACAACTAGGATTTTCTTAAAAACACGTAAATACCTAAAAACTTGTCTTTTCTCTTAACTAACATAGAAATGACAAAATTTTCTTGTAAAGAACTTAATATGATAAGAGCCAACGTTTCAAAGCCTATTTTTAAAAGAAGTTGAATTACCAGTAAACACAAACGACAGCGTGCCATATTTATTAAGACGGTAGGTATGGTTAAATTACTAAACCCCCTGCCTTATTACGGGTTAAAATTATGGGAAAGAAATTTGGAAATGTAAAATGAACGAATTATTTGTATTTTATTTTTTATGTCTTCTTCATCACTTATATCCTCCTGAGTGGTAACTTTTTCATAGCTGGTCCCCATAGTAAAACTTGACTGTAATCATGAGTAGATCCAGAAAATATGATTTTGTATCATTGTGTTTTATAAAATTTCACCCAGAATATTTCATTTGGAATTCAATTCAGCTTCGCTATACGGGTGTATATAAAAATATACACCCGTATAGCGAAGCTAAACATGGCTGAACCAAGTGGGTCACCTTGTTAACAACCTACGGAAGAAAACAAAACGTTAGATCTGTATGATAATTTAAATGCAGAACTATGCCAAAGAAATTTGTAGGTCAAAGGAATTTTACGAATACGAAATGTAAACATAAAGCACGCTACAATATATTATTCTGCAATTTTCTAAACGTATGCAGAAATAGGGTTTTAATTTATGTGTAGTTAAATTGCTGTACCAAATGTTATTAACACCTGAGGTGTTACCAGCGCAATACCAACTTTGTTACTAATAATTGCGGATAATTAAGTTTTTGTTAAAATATCTCATATTTACGTGAAAATAAGTAAATAATATTGTTTCTATAAATTAAAGAATTAAAATTACCAATAAATAAGATATCTCAACGTCTGTTTTTAGAAAATAATTATTTACTATTGTAAGAACATTTTATTGTTGTGGCAATATTTTCGTAGATTCTTTGGCCTCGAACTCCAATTAGTGGTTTAAATGTGCAGGTGTTAAGATCGATTACTTTCTTTATGTACCTAAGGGAAATGACATAGTTTAGGTTATAGTATCTACGTCTTAACTTGATACTGTATCGTATCAAATAACTAACTAAACTAAACGAACGTCCTTGTACTACCACTATTATTCAAGATACAGGTAATGCCTTTTGGGCTTGCAAAATATGTCCATGAACTGTCTTTATGTTGAATACTAACTTAATTCGGCAGTCTGGGGTTGTTCCCTTAATCTACTGCAATCGGTGCGAGGGGTCCAAAGTAGTTTACCATAGGAAAGGATCATGGTCAGATAGACATTAAAAAATATCAGAATCAGAGTAACATGTTAAGCTACCGTGAGACATATTAACATTAAAATAAAATTAATCTGTTAAACTCACGTATTTTTAGTCACTACGCGCAACACGTTTTGCAAAGTCATGTGTTCAATCTTCATTGTCAAGCATTGAGCCCGTCGCTACGCTCATAGTTGATCTTGTCGAGATAAAACCAGTCGACTTTTAAAAACAGTCGGTTTTTGTTAAAAACAGTCAGTTTTTAGTGAGTTACGTGAGTTCAACCGTTTAGTTATATTTCAGAAGGTCCTGTCCCTGTCACGCCATTGACGCCTTCATTAAAGTGACAGAGACAAATGCTCGTTTACCAACTTCGAAGTTCGAAGGCCATCAGCGGCCCGCGAACTTCGAAATCCGCAAATTTCGAGGATTTATCTCTCTCACCCTGCCTTCGTTGGACAGAGATTTTCACGGCAGTAGGCCAGAATAGCATTTAAATAAGGGTTAAACTAGATGCTGGTTCAACCAGCCAGCGTAGTGCGTGAGCCGCGTGTAGACCCCCGGGTACCCAGGCTCCCCGCACTTGTTGCCGAACGACACGACGCCTATCTGCGTCCAGCGGCCGTTCACTTGCAGCATCAGCGGGCCGCCGGAGTCGCCCTGAAATGCATAACATTAATATTTTAAAATTCTTTAAAAATGTAATTGTTTATGGACTACCCTTACAACAAACGCTCACAACTCGAGGAATATAGGTGTCAGCATTGCAGACAGATTTCAGGGTGACATCTGGGTTGTGTAGCAAGAGAGAACAGGGTACTGGGGACGGTCACATTGTATATTCGAAATAAGTTAATGGAGTAATTTAAAAATATGATATTATAAATTACATAAACTATTGAATAGTACATAAATAGTATAAAACATTTAAAATATTGGGCTATTTCGAGGTTTTTGTAAAATAACGGTTCCGGTCCCTGGGTACGCCTTATCGCAATCTTTGATCCTCCACATTCGCAGCTTAGTCTCCATCTTTCCCGAAATTTCTGTCTCACCGTAGCAAGTAGTCCACCAACTGCAGACTGTCGCCACTGAGCCATTGAACAAATACACGCACAAAATACGGATTCTAACCTGACATGTGTGACATGACGCTTTTCCTCCGTAGCGAGCGGTCCACCAACTGCAGACTAATATCGCCACTGAGTCGTCGAACAAGTATCAAATAGGGTTTCCTGGCTCACCTGATATTCCTCCACGCCACCTCCCGCGTACCCAGCGCACAAAAACGCCTCAGTAATAGGCTGTACGTATACTTTATTGCAATTTTCTTTCCTCCATACAGGCAGATTGGCTTCTAACTGTTTCGAACTTTCTGTCTCACCGTAACGAGAGGTGCACCAACTGCAGACTGTCGCCACTAAGCTGAACAAATTTGAAAAGTCATTCTAACCTGACATGCATCCACGCCCCCTCTCGCGTACCCGGCGCATAAAAACGCCTCAGTGATTGGCTGGAAGTACGCCTTATCGCAATCTTCATTTCTCCAGACAGGCAGCTTGGCTTCTAATTGTCTCGAACTTTCCGTTCCTCCGTAGCGAGTGGTTCCCCAGCCCACAACAGTGGCCACGGAGCCGTCGAATTGACGGCGGTACATGTCGGCGGTCGGCAGGCAGATGGGAATCACGTATTTGGATTTTTGGACGTTTTCTGGAATAGGAGATTGTTTCATGTAACCCTTTAATCCAAACGAATCCATATATCAATAGATATTTACTACCACCACCACCACTGAACTCTATTGACTGCTGTTATGGTTCAAATTTGAAATGAAATTTGTAACGGGTTTTTTTCCAGTCTTATATGAGGATTAATGGTTATTTAAGCCATAATTAACGTTAATATGGCTCCTAATGACCATTATTTAATCTGACATTATTTGAGCTTTAAGGTGGATATACATATGAATATGAACCATAGTCGGGTGAATATCTGAGCGTTTTAACCGCCTAATTTAGGTGGTATAATTTTTGCCGAAATTTTTGAAAGTCTAGAGTAGACTCTATAGCCTGATAATGGTCAGAAACTAAAAAAAATATCGCTTCATCCTCGAGCCAAAAATAATAGATTTGATCATCTTCGGGCCATTCGGACTACGGAAAAGTACGAACTTTAACTGAAACCCTATAATTTACCATCCATGTAGATTGTGGTTCACCCTACAAATCGGCATTACTCTTTTTTTATTTCTCCAATCGCGAACTCACCTCCAAGAACCAGCACCGCAATGTCATTGTAGTACCCCACCCTCGAGAACTGCTCGTGGGCCCTCACGGCCACCACCCGCAGCGTCACCGGCCTGGACGGCTCGTCTTCTCGGGCCAGGTCCACGTCTCCCACTCGCACGCTGAACTGGCGTGGAGGGAATCTGCCAACAATGACACGTCACTGGACAAATGTTGCTATTTAACATAACATTTCTCCTAAGTCGATCCTTCACTGTTGAAGATCGTAAACCTGTCGCCTATATTCATCCAATCGGCTGATTTGTTGAGAGCGGTATTCAATCCATTCAAGAGTATATCCAGCTGATCGGATATCTGGGCAAACCATCGCGATGGGCTTGTACATCTAAACCTTTCTCTGTCATTACAAGTCTCTTCAAGAATAAAGACACCACCAGATAACATGTGCACAACTTTATTATCCTGACAATAAAAAAGCTTAAGCAAACTTTTGATTTGTTCTGACTTGAACTCGTAGATGATTCTGCGGGTACTAGTATATTCCCCACCAGTCAGGACGAAGTCTTATATCTATTGATAATTTTATTATTAAAGTTTTGAGAAGAATGAATATTGCTGGTTGAAAACCATTATGTTTAAAGCAGCACAGAAATTAAAGCATGTCCTTCACACCAGCCACGTTTGTTCCAAGAAGTCTGCCTTCAACCATGCGCCAGGGCGAGTGTTGATTGGTAAAAGAACTTACGGTCTCTGCTTCGAATCCCTGGTACAATGTGCAGCCGTAAGCACATGCCTCACGCCCACCAAAGTGCCCCCACACCAGAATTCTCTCCTCTTGTTGCCGTGGAGGTAGATGGCAACCATCCAGGGCCATGCTCCGGGCGTGGTCTCGGTACCACCCACTATGCGGCCGCCTTCGTCTTCCCGCTGGCCACACTCTGAAATTGACGTTGATTTGGGGTTAGGCCTTTGATTGTAACATTCGATTCGCCAATAGGTATGTTTGATCGGATTATTTGACGTTTATGACATTATTTTTTCTTCCTAGTCGTGATTCTAAACAAAATTGATTCCACACAGCTGAAGTTTATAACATGCGTTTTTCTTCACAGTCATCAGTTCCACACAATCTTGTTTCTACCTAAACCACTAATTGGAGTTCGAGGCCAAAGAATCTACGAAAATATTGCCACAACAATAAAATGTTCTTACAATAGTAAATAATTATTTTCTAAAAACAGACGTTGAGATATCTTATTTATTGGTAATTTTAATTCTTTAATTTATAGAAACAATATTATTTACTTATTTTCACGTAAATATGAGATATTTTAACAAAAACTTAATTATCCGCAATTATTAGTAACAAAGTTGGTATTGCGCTGGTAACACCTCAGGTGTTAATAACATTTGGTACAGCAATTTAACTACACATAAATTAAAACCCTATTTCTGCATACGTTTAGAAAATTGCAGAATAATATATTGTAGCGTGCTTTATGTTTACATTTCGTATTCGTAAAATTCCTTTGACCTACAAATTTCTTTGGCATAGTTCTGCATTTAAATTATCATACAGATCTAACGTTTTGTTTTCTTCCGTAGGTTGTTAACAAGGTGACCCACTTGGTTCAGCCATGTTTAGCTTCGCTATACGGGTGTATATTTTTATATACACCCGTATAGCGAAGCTGAATTGAATTCCAAATGAAATATTCTGGGTGAAATTTTATAAAACACAATGATACAAAATCATATTTTCTGGATCTACTCATGATTACAGTCAAGTTTTACTATGGGGACCAGCTATGAAAAAGTTACCACTCAGGAGGATATAAGTGATGAAGAAGACATAAAAAATAAAATACAAATAATTCGTTCATTTTACATTTCCAAATTTCTTTCCCATAATTTTAACCCGTAATAAGGCAGGGGGTTTAGTAATTTAACCATACCTACCGTCTTAATAAATATGGCACGCTGTCGTTTGTGTTTACTGGTAATTCAACTTCTTTTAAAAATAGGCTTTGAAACGTTGGCTCTTATCATATTAAGTTCTTTACAAGAAAATTTTGTCATTTCTATGTTAGTTAAGAGAAAAGACAAGTTTTTAGGTATTTACGTGTTTTTAAGAAAATCCTAGTTGTGACAGCCATATTAAACAAAAAGGCGTACAAACATTACGGAGGTATATAATGTTTTTATTAGGAATGATTTTAAATAAATAATTTAAATAACAAAAAGGTTGTGGAAACCTGAAAACTTTATTTGACAATGACATAAGAGACTTTGACAGATTTGACAATAACGCATCTGTCGTAGTTTCGTTGGCCTCGAACTCCAATTACTGGTATAGTTGCGATTCTGCACAATATTATTACCACACAACAGACATTTTTCGCACGAGTTTTTCTTCACAGTCATTAGTTACACACAATCTTTTTTCCACCTAGTCGCGATTCTGCACAATATTGTTGCCACACAATATAAATTTTTCATCATCAGTTCCACACAATCTTGTCTCTACCTAGTCGCGATTCTGCACAGTATTAATACCACGCAACATACATTTTTCACATTCATCATTTTCAGACAATATTGTCTCTACTTAGTCGTGATTCTACATCTGCACAGTATTAACCCATATACATTTTGAATCCTTGTTGTGACGGCAGTAAGAATACATGTGTCACCACCCCAACTCCTCCTGCGGGTGTCGTAAGAGTCGACTAAGGGATTGAAGTGTCACTTACCATTATTCAATAAAAGATTGTTGATGGGCAGCAGCGTCATCATAGTGGACACATTACTGCGATCGCCAATCCGCTTGCCCAGCGTGGCGATTATGGGCATTTACCTCCTATTGCGTCTATACGCATAGTTAATAGGAGAGGCCTAAGTCCAGCAGTGGACTATCATAGGCTGATGATGATTTTGAATCCTAATAGCAGTGAATAGAGATCAAAACCAAAGTGGCCATTATGGCTTCGTATGCATTATCTAAATATAAGATATGGTACCAGGCGCGCATGATCTTAGGCTAGCAATACAGCTTTTGGATCTTTGAAATGTTGTGGGTTTGATTGATTGATTGATTTCTTTATTGGTAAAATTCATTGTTCTACAGGTCATCATTACATTAGGTAGATATATTATAATTACAATTTATAATAATAAGAACTAAATAACTAATACTAATTACACATCGCAATAAATCCATACATATACAATTGAGAATTATGAAATAAATAAATTAATTAAATAAAAAACATTAAAAGCAACTACATACAGTTATGAACTCCACGAAGAAACTCATCCACGCTGTAACATGCTAGTACGATTAGCATCGATTTAAGTTTCCTAGTAAACTCATGGTCACTTTTCGCTGACTTTATATCAGGCGGAATCGAGTTGTAAATCTTAGCCCCAATGACACTAAGTGAATTTCTGAGCTTAGCGAGTCGTTTTACGGGCGCAATCAGCATTGGCTTTCTGCGGTTATTTTCAGCACGGCTACAATTGGTCTTATACTTAGTCAGGTTGGATCTCACATGTTGGCATGCTGCCATTATATAAACGGAAGGCAGTGTTAGTACGTTATTACTCGTAAATAGTTCCTTAGCCGGGTGATCATGGGGTTTCCTTGATATTATCCGCAGTGCCCGTTTTTGTATTTTGAATACTTTATCTCGATTAGCAGCCAAGCCCCAAAGGTCAACACCGCGGATCAGTATCGAGTGGAAGTATCCAAAATAGGCCTTCCTCAAGTTTTCCGCTGATAGGGTGGGCGCGAGCCTGCTCAATGCGAAGCACGCCGACGAGAGCGAATTGCACAACTGATCAATATGAGCCGACCACGTAAGACTAGAATCAATGAAGTATCCAAGATATTTAGTGAGGCTTACTTGTGGAACTTTTATATTATTTATTTTGATGTTTAGTTGCTCTACGTCAGTTTGCCTCAACCTGAAATGCACGATGTTAGTTTTTTCCAGATTGAGAACCATTCCATTTGCAGAGAACCACTTATCTATCTCTACCATGGTACGACTCAATTTTGAAGTTAAATCATCTCTGGTTTCCGCGTTTACTATGATACATGTATCATCTGCATAAATAACATATTCCGGCTCGGATGATGCAGAGGTAACATCGTTCATGAACATGAGAAATAGGGTGTTTCCCATACTTGAACCTTGGGGTACCGCGCAGTCGCCGACTGGCTCTAGTAGGGATCTTACGTTTCGGACACAGGTACTTTGTTTTCGATCTTTTAGAAAGGAAGCGATACTGTCATGGAAGCTACCGTGAAAACCGTACAGAGATAGCTTTCTAAGGAGAAGAGAATGATCTATCATCTCGAAAGCACGCGACAGGTCGCAAAAGATCGCCGCGACCTGTCGCCCGCCTTCGAGGTGGTCCAGCACACTCGCAACCACCGCTCCTGCTGCATCCGACGTAGATCGACCAGGTTGGTACGCATATTGGTGGCTGTTTAGTAAGCCATTTGCACTTACGTGATACATAATTTTTTTACATAATAAACTCTCGAATACCTTTGATATCACAGGGATTATTGAGATTGGGCGATAATTTTTAGGGTAATGAAAATTATATAATCGAATCGGTACCAGGGCAGCATAACTCACTGAAGTAAGTTGTATAATTTTTCTGCTGCTGTGTGTACCGTCTGCATATTTTTTGAGCATCGGTCTGGGGGGCATACCATGATGCGTCACTGCGATTCCGTATTGTCTCCGTTTTTGAGCGTTTTTGGTGCGGTAAAGGTTCCCACCTAGGGCTTGTCCATTAATCACGTCATACTGTATAGGGGGAAGGGGGATGAATAAAAATCACTAATTATCACCATGGGGAGCGGGGATCATCGGACAAATCACGTGTAATTTTTTGTTACTCTCTGCTGAATAGCATTATAGCTAGTACCCCGAAAATGTCACCAAATATCACCATGGGGGGAAGGGTCAAAAAGAGGCCAAAATCGTATGAAGCGTATGTGAAAAATTTCAGTTGCGTGGTAATAATATTGTGCAGAATCGCGACTAGGTAGAAAAAAGATTGTGTGTAACTAATGACTGTGAAGAAAAACTCGTGCGAAAAATGTCTGTTGTGTAGTAATAATATTGTGCAGAATCGCAACTAGGTAGAAACAAGATTGTGTGGAACTGATGACTGTGAAGAAAAACGCATGTTATAAACTTCAGCTGTGTGGAATTCATTTTGTTTAGAATCGCGACTAGGAAGAAAAAATAATGACATAAACTTCTGATGATCCGTTTGATCAGCGTGGCGATTGGCATTTACCTCCTAATGCTTACTTGATACAAGTATGCCTCATAGGACATTATATATACAATATGTATTAGATACATATAGGAGAGTCATGTGTCGAACAGTAGACTGAAATAGGCTGATAATGATAAGAATTATAAATTCGTTGTAGACACATAAAGCCTTTTTACTGCCCTAGAGAAACAATTTACAATGGAGTTTTATTCAGCTTGATGATTATTATGTATTTAGAAGTTTTAGAACAGCTCAGAAATATACAATAACGAGTCATTTTCTTTTATCTTTGTATATTTCTGAGCTGTTCTTACAACTCTGAATACTTAAGAAATTCTAAATAATAGATGCCATAACAAAAAATTATAAAACTTCGTTTTGAATCTAGGCGTACCTATTATATCACAGGCCATGAATGCACAACAATAGTTGTAGGTCGTGACTCGTAATTTAAATTGCAGCATGGCTAACTGACTGTTTAGGATACCTAAGGATACTGTTTAACTATATCTTAAGACTACGAGAAACAATATACTCATATTGCGGTGGGTGTATTGCACGAAAAAGGGTTGTTACAAAGATAAAGTCGTCTATCTCGTAGGTAATTACTTAGCCTGAAGTACGGTCCTTTTGCCTTCTATATCCATTGTATGTTACATTAGATATATGTAGTTCTCTACCTTTTACTGACTATCAAGTTCCATACTATATTGGTTTTGAATTTATATAACGACCAAGCCATTGGTAAGGCAGAATTATTTTATTACCTGGGTATAATTGTCAGATTTAGATAATTGCCTTTTCGGTGGACATACCTAAAGTTTAGAATTGCATTGTATGATTGAGTAATATAATAATTAAAGGTACAACTAGTGTCCCCTGTATGTAATAAAATCGTAACATCGATTGATACAAGCCCACCTGGACAACTATTGTTTTTCCGACTGGCAATGGCCCGTTTTAGACAAGATAACTCTACATTTTAAGCTAATTTCTTGTGCGGAATCTAATAGTACAAATGACATTTATAGCTACATCTAACTTACCTGCAATGTCCACAATGTTGGAGAAGTTAGTGATAACAGGAGGCGCTACAGTGGCATACGTAGTGGAAGGAGGTCTAGTAGTCGTCACGACGGGTTTGCTAGTCGTCACCGGCCGTGGCCTCTTCGTCGTCAGCACCAGCACCGCCGACGGCCTCTTAGTCGTCGTCGGCTTCGGAGGCCGAGGAGTAGTCACCGGGACCAGGTAAGTCGGCTTGCTCGTTGTCGTCAGGACTGGTTTTTCAACCGCTGGCGTTGATGTCACTATAGCGTTTTTAGGACAGCAGACGCCAGGGACGAATAAATCTTTAAAGCAGAGGGATTCACGGAGACTGATTAAATTCAGAAGAAGTTGAGGACAGTTGCTTAAGTCCTCGCATATTCCTGCTTCGCCATCGGGCGTTGTACAGGATTTTGAGTCTTGCGTATCACCGGTAGCTATTTTAGTGATTGGAGCATCAGGTAGGACTCTTGGGAGTGCCTTTTTAACGATGGGTGCTATTTTATCCGTCACGTTCCTCCCTAATACGTTCTTGCTTATAGTGTACAGAGCTTGTGGCAGTTGTTTTAAATTAGGGTCGGTTTCGTCTTTCTCTTCCTCGTTAACCATGTCAACGAGGTAATGACCTACTGTGTTTATGGCACCTAGCGTTTCTGAAATCCTGGTAAAAGCAGAATCGGAAAGTAATCGGCCATCGTTTGGATTGTCTCTCGTTTCAGAATTAATGAGGTCAATGGAACTTCTGCTTTGGTAATTTTGAGGATGTTCGTAGTTTTGGTAACTTTGGTAGTTTGGTTGAAAGTTTGGTCCGTTACCAAATGGCCCATGATTTTGAGAGGTTTGGGTATTGTAGTATATTTGCATGGAATCCGGTGACCTTTTTCTTGGTGTTGAGAAGTGCCAGGGTGGATTTCTGGATTGGTGCGGATTCTGCCATTCAGCCGGGGTCTGCGCGTACGACACTGAAATAAATAATGTTTATGGAGCCGTACATAAGCATTGATTAGGTTATCATTTTGAAAGAACACCTATACAGGTTGTAACAAAATGATTTTAAGGACCCTTTCGGTGTCGTACTTTAAAAGGCATTTTTACATAGCGTTGTACATTGCTTTTTCCGTATAAAAAGACTAGATTTTTCATATTCAAGTGACAAGAAAAGATCTAAATTTAAACTATACAACAGGATTCATGATCTTTTTCACATCATTTTCTAAAAGTGGAAATGCCCTCATACATCGCTATATCTCTTATCTTGTTTGCATTAAGTGTCAACTAGTGAAGTTAACGAGATACAAGGCCATAGGGAGCATCATTTTGCCATCAATATTTTCCGATAAGCTACGGTTTGGTAGACGTCGAAAGTTCCGCGGTGGTTAGAATTTAATAGGTTTAGTTTCAGGAAACTATAACAAGGTACTTAACTATTTATTGCGCATGTAATATGTATGTTTTCACCACGGTATATACTTATAGGATGTTTAACCCCTAATACCTACCTGGCTAGTTAGGAATTTAAGCTTCCTGTAGCAGAGACTGTCCATCGCGATTCAGCACGAAAACGCTGCGTGTGTGACGACATCTTGAAATTCTGTGTTTAATTGTCGTTACGAATCTGACTACAATTAAGGTTGTTTAATTGCGCGCTATTTAGGTGTCCCTAAAAGTGAAACAGCTAATGAATCAAACCTGTTGCGTAGTTTAAACTTAACTTCTTTCTTGTCACTCAAATATGAAAAATCTAGTTTAGTATTTTTATATATGTATAAAAACCATCAAAAAAATGGGTATCTCTTAAATTGTAATTAAATTACTCTTATTATCGGAACAGCAGGCCTGGCCAAGAAGCCATTCTGCAAATCGTATACGATAAGCGATAAGTAATAAATGTATGAGAATTACAGTTTCGAACGCAAACTCACGTGACCATTTCCAGGCATTATTATGGTCACGTGACTTATCGCTTATCGTATACGATTGGAGAATGGCATCTTGGCTAGGCCTGCAGGTCCTACTTCTGGGTGTCATAAGACTCCTGGGTGAGGTCCTATATACAAAATAAATGGCCTAATGCGCGACAAACGAAGGTCTAATAGATGATACCCGCACTGAAAAAAATATTAACCAAAGTGCATGACTTAGGTTGGCTATATTTATATTACGAGGAAACTTTGATATATGTAACAAATACTTGCTATCAAATTTACAAAACTAAAAAGGTTCAAGTCGATACCAGAGTTCTGGTTAAATCAACAAAAAACATTGTACGTTATACCAAACAACTGGTGAAATCAACAAAAAACTGGTGTAATGTAATCAACCAAATTAATTTAGTAGAATGCCAATATAAAAAGTTTTGTAAAATAAAAACAATTGTGATAGGATTCAATCAACCTTAATTTTCGGTTAGAATTACGCAAGATCTGATAAATCCAACTTAGCATTTTTTTCAGTGCGATGGCCCGCTTAGAAGAGAAGAGACCCCTCGGGCTTATTTTATCCGCAATAATATGTAAAATTCGAATATTGATGCATACCTACCCGGGTGAAGAGCTGCATACTGGCATCGTGTCTGTGTTATGACATTTAGGAAACCTGAAACAATAAATAGAAACACTTTACAAATGAATCCTTATTAAAACCGACCTTTGACCTAAAACTGACCCTTGTTGCATAGCACAGTCGTGATGAGATACCTACAGTGTACAAATAAAACATGGAAGCCGAACGTCATACTAAATTGCCTTTCAAAAACGGTCCTGAATTTTAGTTGACAAGTGTCACCCCCTCTTCAATGCACCATGGTAATGAATTTCAATATCAACCTATAAAAACTTAAACCGCCATTTGAAAATAGTTGTGATTGGTCCATAAAAGTTTTGATTGGCTATATTCTATAAACATTTTGTTAAAGATGTTGCGCCGACATTATGCGCGGTGTTAAGAAAAGCGCTATGTCTTGCCCATCTTGGCACAATAGAACAATTGTTTTTGGGGGCATTTTTGAGCTGGCGTTAGATGTCCATGTTATAAATGGTCGCAGGTGTTACCATAATACAGGCGTTTATTGCTATGATGTTAACACAATGTATAAAACAATAGTTTGGGTTAAAAAAAAAACATTGTCGCATATGACGAGACGACTCTAACGTACGAGTAGAGTAACAATTATTAATGAATGCTAAAATGTTTAACAATATCCATATTTTTCATGATTTAAGCAACCAATGTTTTCGCAACAGCCCGTATGTTTCGACATCGACACAAAATGTCCTCCGAGAGAAATCTCTCCTTATCAGGACATCGCTCGCCGAAATTAGAAACCCCAAACGGCTCTTCCCACACACAACCTAATATATGATGTACCTAAAGTGGAATTTATATGTGAACATAAAAAGAGTGTAATATAAAAAGAAAGTGGGATCCTAATATGTACAGTAGAAGTCGAAGTTGTCCTGTCCACTCCTCTTACATAGCTTGCGGGACGGACCAGGCCTACTACCGTGAAAATCGAAGTTCGTAAATTTCGAGGATTTTTCTCTGTCACTTAAACGAAGGCGTCATTAGAGTGAGAGAGACAAATTCTCGAAATATACGATTTTCGTTTTTCGCGGTAGGTAAAATGTAATGATATGTTATAATATGCCTAATAAATATCTATATGTATACCTACTAACTAATAATAATACAAACGGAGTGATACATTCCGAGGCAGACACTCAACCAATTGGAACTCTAGATCGCTCAGGAACCGTGTCAAAGTAACTTTATAAATCAGATTGTAAGACATTTCAAACTCATTGTTATTTGGCTGGGCCGTAATTAGGAGCCACGGTAGGGGAGGGGGGGGGGTACAAGGAGACCTCACGTGTATTTTTTTACGATGAACAAACTAAGAAATATTGTCAATTTCGGCTAGCGAACGTGAAAAGTTGAATGAAAAAAATACACGTGAGACTTCTTGGGGGGGGGGGGGGGGCTAGCCAAGAAACTCACCAAACATCACCATGGGGGAGGGGGGGGTCAAAAAGTAGCCAAAAAAACATCACATGATTTATGCATGAGCCCTATATGTATGTATGTAAATTCTTTATTGTACACAAAACACAGGCAAAAACATACATTTTGACAAAAAAAAATACAGGTACAAAGGCGAACTTATCCCTAACTATGTCGTTTTACTTATTGCATGGATGAATCAACTATTTCTTGTTGTTTTTCTGTTCCGTCACCGAGGACAAAAGTTGCATAGTTTGCTAGAATACATTATCCATGTTTCGGAATTAGGAGAGCCTAAGGTCTCCATGATCTAGAACTGAGCCCGTGCTACCACGTTGCGCGCGCGGCACATACTAAAGACTTCATTTAGACCTAGGCTCTCCGAAGCATGTCGCGTGTAATACACGTGAGTTTAACCGTTTATATTTATAAACTCGACAAAGATGAATACTACCTCCAACTAGCAATTTACAAGTTGCAGAATATTCTTTAGATGGCAGGAACATAGGTACTCGAAAGTTTCTGAGAAATTTCATGAGAACTTGTAAAAGAGCTGGCAGCCCGCTGGTAGCTACATAGAGCTGGCAGCCCGCTGGTAGCTACATACCTACACAAATAAAATGTGAACTAGCGACAACTTTGGCGGCAGATAAATCGTACGCGGTTTTCGCTCGCCAGGTGAGCCTTATTGTTATTAGCTTTTAAGTGTTTTTAGATTCATAAATTAAAAAAAAATTGTTATAAATAATTTTATTATTTTATATCGCAAATACGAGTAAGTAAACAAGGCAGTCAATATAACTCATAAGACATGTATCTAGTACGGTCTTGGCTTGATTAGATTAACATTTGTTAAATTTAGATTCCCGAGATCATTCTCTATGGAAGTTTCGCAACTTATGAAACTTCTCGGTACATTGCTACCTCCAACATACAAAGACAATCAAATCGAGCACTTTAAGTTTAAAAAAAAACAAACAAAACGACAAAACACGGCAGCATTCCTCGATGAAGTAATAACAAGGTCCGGCTCTTGCGCAACGCACGCGCATCGCTCTCACTGCTGACTCACGGTTACGGTTGTTACGTGCTTTCCAGCTGTTTTAAACTTGGAACGGCCTCGGATTTGGAATTGTGTGTCAATTGGCTGCAATACCATACACATACTTTTTTTTGTGTTTTATTGTATTCTGGCAGTAAGAATACATTTGTCACCACTCCAACTCCTCCTGCGGGTGTCGTAAGACGCGACTCCAGGATTGAAATGTCACTGTCGTCTTTGATAAAAGATTGACAGCAGCGTCATCATAGTGGACACATTACTGCGATCGCCAATCCGGTTGCCCAGCGTGGCGATTATGGGCATTTACCTCCTAATGCATCTATACGCATAGTTAACAGGAGAGGCCTACGTCCAGCAGTGGACTATCATAGGCTGTTGATGATTGTATTCTGACCATTTTATGCAACTTGAGATCAAACGTGCCTATCTTGCGTGGTTCCAACTGGGAATCTCTCATACATCCTTGAATTTATTCGTAGATGTATCGCTATGTTTTCCTTCACCGTAAAGCATTTGTGAATATGAAATGATATTTCGTACATAAGTTTTTTGAAAAACTCATTGGTACGAGCCGGGTAGAACCCACGACCGCTACGCAGCAGTCGTGCCTTATTTACCGCTCGATAAGCGCTTTTATAAATAAAATAAAATGTCATATTTACCTATACTATTCTTACTACTTCCGCCGGTAAACATCGTCAAATTATAAGGCTTGTGTTGCAAGTACTAAGCGACAATGGAAAAATATTTATGTCTTATGTGATAACTTAAAGGTACCTAATTTGAGACCAAAACATGACGAGGTGACTTCTACAAAGAAAGGATATACCTAGTACTACTAGTAGTAGTACTATAGTAGGTAGCTAGGTAGGTACTTGAATGAACCTTTCAGAAAAAGGACCTTTTGGCTTTTACCTAGTCTTAGAATTAGAACACTTGAGAAGACTTATTAAATAGTACATTATGATATAAGTGTGCTAAGTTGATCATTATACCCGAGGCGGTATTGTGCGCGCGAGCTGCAAGCGTGCGCGCATAAGATAGCAGAGAGTATAATGATCAATGCACACGAGTTTCACGTGTATCGAACGACTTTTTAATAAGTGCCTTAAAAAGAGAAATTTACGCACAGTTGTGTGCAAAGTTTAATTTCCGCACTAGTTAGGAAAAAAATTCAAGTACCTACTTATTTGAAAAAGGAATCGTAACCCCTTGAGATTGATACGATATTTCGATTAACGATAATTCCTACGTAACAAAATAAACAATGAAAAATATCGGAAATAAATAATCTAGATAGCAAATAATTCTATTTTTAGCTCATCGGAAATATACTCTCTTACAAATTATCCCCTAGAGCGGATAAACACGAAACATTAACCATCCTTGTCAATGTTCTAATTCCTCCCGCACCACCGAATACCGATAACTCGTTGCATAATGCCAACTGACCCAGATCGTTCGGAAAACACGCCATTACCATACAGTTCAGTGTCAGTGAGCATTCGAACCTCATTACGGATTCTGTGTTGGTAATCATTAATCATGTATTGTTTTGATTGGTTTGCAATGGTTTTGTCAGCCTCCGTAGTCAAGTAGACCCTGACTTCGAAGCAGGAGGTTCGGAGTTGGAATCTCGAATTATATTTGCGCGTTTATGACGGGCGTTTTCCACGTATTTAAGTATCTATCTGTTTTACTATAAGCTTTAATTAAGCTTACCGTGGAATTAAGCCGATTTTTAGGGTTCTTTAGTAAATTAGTAACCGTTATAGTTTGGCTATGTCCGGCTATCTGTCTGTCCGCAACATAGCTCAGTGGCCGTTAGTATTAAATATAAGCAATTTGGTATGGTATACCTGTGTGTACATATTATTTAATCACGTCGACGAAGTGGTAGAATAAAAAGTAGAAAACATTTTTTTCGGGTTCTTCCTGTAGTAGTCAAGTTGGGATGATTTTTTTAATTTTGCTGTAATCATATAGTGTGGAATAACGGTCCCAAAAGAAAGTTTTTTTAAAGTCAAAAAATTTGCTGTCCCTAACTTTTGATCTATAAGTTAAAAAAATATGATAAAAACATGGATAGTGGGCTTACCGAAAATAATCGGGCAGCTGTTTTTGAATAGCTTTGGAACCCTAAGCATGGCCCGACATGTTCTTGGATGGTTTTACTTATTTATTTTATTTCTGGATACTGAACTCCCAACATACTCGAAGGTACCGACAGTACTTTAGAACCACTATCACTAATAGTTTCAACAGAAATCGATAATCACTAGCTCAGTTAGCCTACATATTTGATCTACTTAGATAGTTACTCAACAGACAGCAGTTCTGTGTAGCAAAAAAATAAAAATGTAGGAAAAACTACTTAAAGCAGGGACCGGCAAAAAATATTGTATCATGCGGGAAATCGTATTACACGTGATCGTATTAAGCGGATTCTACTGTGTGTATAAAAATCTGAGAGACGGGTAGTATTTATATTTAACTACGTTTTGATATGATTAATCAATTCAATTCTTAATCAAGGAATGAAGGCCTGCATCACTTACGAATAAAAATAGTGAACATTAGGAGCTTTAGAAGAAAGCTAGGATCTCAGATTGATACCATTATAACGTACTTGTAATTTGCATTTGATAAGAGGCCTCATTGTTCCTCAACATGTGATCAGACCTGACCTTTTAACGTTAGCGATTATGACTAATAGTTAAGTCACTTAGAAGAAAGCTAGGATATTAGTAACTTGACTCTCTCTATGCAGAATTCTGAGGTATTTAGGGCACAAGCCGACATAATCGTTAAATTTATTAATTTTAAAATTAAAAGACCAAGTTCACTAACATCCAGTATGAGATTCCAACCCACGTCCTCAACATAACACATCGTTACTGGCAAGGATGATCGAAAACGACCTAGGAGCCGTAGCCCAATAAAATGTAGGTACAGTACAGATCAGCTTAGAAACCTACATATTTCTCAAAGCTTGTAACTTGTAATACAAGTGTAATTAAATTTTATCACCTTTTTATTAAAACGAACTTAGCTGAAGGCATATTTGGTGATATAACATCGCTCGTTCAAAGGGTACGTTCCTAGTTCCTAGTACAAAATCTCCTTGATCTGCCTCTGAATTACCCTTCTAAAATTTTTGATCGTGTCTACTGTTTTCATTTACCCTCACCAGGCTTAAGGAGGCATTTAAATTTTTCATAAATAGCAAAATTACAGACTACAAGTAGTGCACCTACCGATAGATACTGTAAAATCATTGCTTTTTGGAAGAAGTTGGTGAAAGCAATACAGTACAGGACATATTACCAAAAACAGGCACAGATAGCGATACATCATCCGAGAAAATCTCATTCCACTGGGACTAAAACCTCAATTCTAATTAGGAGCACACCGCAAGGAAGGTTCAACCTATGACCTGACCTATCGCCCATCAATCAAGGAACTGAGAGGACTAAAACAATGCCGACATTCACCGCATTGCATAAGCGTGACATCACATTTCACTTTCACCGACGTATAGCGGTCAATGAGTCAGCGATCGCGGTCAAATCCATTTAGGTGTCATGGCTCGAATTTGACTGACGTCACGTTTTTTGCGCGGTTACCACGTGATTACGGTAGACGTAATGCCAGTATAGCCCCAAAACCAGTAGGCTTATGAATTATGATGATACCACTTCTAATCGTTTGTCGGCGTTGCTGTGACGTTCTAACAAGTGTGCATTTGCGAAAATGACGCGTAGCACGATAAACAGATAAAACGGGACCGTCATAAGCCACCTGTACTGATACTGATAAGACTGACTGCATTGCCGCAGCCAAAAATGATTTTTGATCCACAGTTTTCACGAACGGTATCAGTATTCGTGAGTTTATGCAGGCTTTAAGATGGTTTCATTATTTTATCGTTTATCGTCGTTGCTGTCACATTCGAACTAGTACGTGCGAAAGTGATATGTCAGTATGTTACGGTAAACGCCAAACCGTCATAAGCCTACAAAACGGCTACTTAGGGTGCATTCAGACCCCCTACTCTACGAAATTCGATCGTTACACGAAACGTGATTCGTTGATTTCGTAGAGTGGGAGATGGAACAGCGAATGATCTTTTAATCTGCATGCACCTTTAGAATAGCGACACTCTACGAAATCAACGAATCACGTTTCGTGTAACGATCGAATTTCGTAGAGTAGGGGGATAGAACAGCGAATGTTCTTTTAGTCTGCATGCACCTTTACCCTCTACTTTACGAAATTCGATCGTTCCACAAAACGTGATTCGTTGATTTCGTAGAGTGGGGGATAGAATAGCGAATGCCCGATTGGTCTGAATGCACCTTTATGTTTAGCAATGTACCGAGGAGAAGTTTCATAAGTTGCGAAACTTCTATAGAGAATATTCTCGTCGACCTAATTTTTATAAGCAAGCTAATCATGCCAAAATCGTTGTATATGTATACATACCTTTCTAGGTATATTTTACGCCTTATTTAGTCTATTATGAAATACATTATTCTTCATAACACTATTTTATAAGGTCTCATGAAACATTCTCATTGAGAACTTACTCTTAAATTCTCATGAAAATTCTTGGAAATTTCCGAGTAGGTAAAAAAGTTAAATAGTAAAAGTTGTTTAGTATGATCTGAACATTAATGGGTTTCTTTCTTGGCTCTACGAGGTGATACATAATTATGTATATTGCGAACTAAAAGGTATGCGAACGTGATTCACGATGTGTCAAAGACGTCAAATGCTATGGGAAATCAGCCATATTTGTTTACATTTTTATTATTTTCTACTGACGAATGTTATTCGTGCAAGACAGAATTCATTATTTTGCAGCCGATGTTGTAATATCTAGTTAAATTTTCCAAGCTAGCAATCTCAAACGTCATCTGTAGCGATTGTACGAGACAAGTGCTTATTGTTTCCTTACAGGGCATGTCATATTATAGTCACATGCGTTGTGTAAGTGGTAATCCCGAGAAACCGCACTTTGAGAAAAAGTGCAACATTGTTATAAGATGCAGCCTACATTTCGTAAGTGGTTTCCTTTCCTAACAATTGATGATAAGGTCTGGCAATTAAAGCTGAAATAGTGCATTACCATATTGATTCAAAAGGTAGGACATTCCGATTCATATTCATATACACGTGCAGGATGATCAATCCATATGGGTCAGCATGGATATTTTGGAAATCATAACAGATAGTGAAATCTTGTCTTAGGCCGTGGGTTTTCTGGCCGGCGACCGGCGACCGACGCGTGTCTGCCGCCGACGACGTTCGAATTTTGTTCGCGAATGTTTGAGGGTGGTTTCTCTGACACGTCGTCGGTTACCCGCTGCCGGCGACGTTTCAGAGAAACCACCCTCAAACATTCCCGAACGAGACATTCGAACGTCGTCGACGGCGGACACGCGTCGGTCGTGGGTCGCCGGCCAGAAAACCCCCACGGCCTTAGGAACCATGAGGTCGATTTTAGTAAAGAGAAAAACTGCATTCATACACTACGAAGAATAAATACGTGTACTGTACTCGGCCCAGGAATCGGACCTGGACTTTTTGAAAAATTTAATATTGTTATTTTCTTTTGTATATCGGTTAAGTGGGCTACAAAACCGATATACTTTGAATAGTAAAGTTACTAAGATACATGATATCTAAAACTAATGAAATGCTTTATTGGAAGCACGTTGGACCGGCAATCCAGAGGAAGCGGGTTCGAATCCCGTGACAACCAGAGTCTTCCGCAGTATTTTAAAGACAAACGGGTCTTAAACGGGTCTTACGGGGTTTAAAATATGAGTGATAATCGTGAAAGTTTAAATCTTCCGCAGTTGATTTTTTCTATGGTAAGCACATCTGTTACGACATTGTGGCTTTATTTTTAAACAATAAGTTTTTCACCACTGAATTTTTTCAATACTTCAGTGCCGCCGACGGCCCTTTGACTTTGTATGGGGCAGTTACAAAAAACTATGAGACATTAAAAAAATTACATTATTATTAAAATCTAAAATCGAAGCCATGGTTTCTAAGAACAGATTTCGATATCTCTGTGTAATATGACGTATCATAGTTGTATCCAAATTACACAATGAAGGATCCAGGATCAGGAAGGTGGCAGATGTGTTATTATGAAAATTAAAAAATAACCATACCTCCGAAAACAACAAAGACTGAAAGCTCAAAACAGTAAATCATATTTGTCATGAGAGCTCTCTAAAAAATAAATACTGTAGGAATTTGGTGAAAGGGCCTATTCTCTATACAAACACGGCTACGCTCTTTTACTTACAAAAAATATGACGCTAAATATTGTTTTCATTAAAGGCCTTTAATTATGTATTTTTTTTTTGCAATCAACAAATTACGTATCATACTTAGTTGTATACAAATTACACAATGAAGGATCCTAGTGGCAGATGAAATGTCATGTCACAACAATGACGTGTGTCGTGCCTGCTGCGACAACTGAATCACATTAACCTGCATGAGGTAACTTATGTTATTGTTAATACTAGGACTAAGTGGGTAAGTTATGTAAGTTGGGGTCTTCTTTTATTATGCGGTTTACGTTTTGTGGTACACGTTTTTGGTATACTTTATACGTGTTATTCGCAGGCAAAAGCAGAGTAGTCCATTATATTACGGAAAAAAAGTTCACATTCGGATACCAGCACCAAATTTTAGTATGTTGTTAAATATGTCATTCTGTATCCAAAACTGCCGGGAGACACTCTCTCAAAGGTCAAGGTCACCAGTAATGACGTCATCACAATGCCTAGTGCCTAATTTCAAAAAGCGCTTATTGGTTCCTCAACCGCCCAACGTATACCATCGTGTGTAGTATCAATCGAAAGGTCATTAAATATGCTCTAACTTTTTCTTTTCATGTTATAGCGTACATCTAGAAATAAAAAAAATATCGTTGAAAGAATAAAAAAAATGTTTTACTCTTTTCGTACAATGTACATTTCATCAGGAAACAAGCGGTATTAGAAAAAGATATTGTACTACATAAATGTAGCCAAACTATTATCCTAAAATATACAGTTTAAATCATCGAAATCGGTTCAAAATAAACAAAGTTATGTCATTTTCTATATTCCGCGGCAAACGCCATACACCCGCCATCCGCCCGCCCGCCAGTTCGAAAATGTAAATTGCACCCAAACTATGCAATTGATTTATACTGATAAGATATGAACTAAAAGCCAATTAATTATACAAATACTAGTTGTTTTAAAAATACTGTTGTTATTGAAATAAAATACATAATTTAAGAAAAAAAACAAATTTAAAAAAAGTAAGGTAGAAAAAAGGTATCAAATGAATAATAATAACTTCTAACTATCAATAAAAGAATATTATGTATATATTTCAAGGTTTTATTCTGAACAGTAAATTCTGGAGAAAGTTCCTTCACATACACAAAGAAGAGTGTAATTTAAAACGTTTTTTACGCAAACGCCAACGTGGACCTGGACAAGGCACAAGTTCTTTGCAACTAGCACTTGCATCAGGAATCGTTTTCCACAATGGAACTGGAATATAGACAAATACTTTCTCTTCTTTTTCCAGCTCCAATAGCAGGGATAATTTTCTTGTGGATAAGGCAAGGCACTTCGTCCATATCTTCGTTTGTTTGTAGAATGGTCCGCTTCAGATGTTGAGTCAGTTTCAGTGCATCTTTAGTTGGTGAGATCATAAATTAAGGTGAGATGCTTTCGATAGCTTTATATTCATATGAAATCTTTCCGTCTAGCTATAATTAATTGTTATATAATTTGTAGTATCTCTGGACATTCGTCATCCAAGTGGTGGACGGCCTTCCTCTTTCCAGTAGCCATGGACAGATAGTTTATCACGACATGACTGTCTGGTCGGCGAAGGACGTGACCTTACCATCTTAGCTTATTTTTACAACCTTGAAACTCCTCTTTACATGCTTGTTGTGAACTCTGGCCGTGAGCGCGACTCCTCCTGCCCATCGTACCAAACGAAGTATGCGATTAGAAGCAATCCCAGATATTTCAGCAATGGACGGATCGCATAAAAAAATAATCAAACTTACCTACAGGCAAAGTTTGTTCACACAAGCTAACAATATAAAGCACGATACTAAGCACGGAAAGCATTTTCCAGGGCAAGCAGCTTACATCAGTTCGTAACAGCAGAATTGTTTCAACTAATAATTCATAGTTAGCAGTAGTAAGAATAACGAGCAAGTTGCTAATTTTAATAATTAGTAGGTTAATGAATATTCCGTTGGAATGACAACTGTAATCTGTACATATAAAGGTAAAGTCCTCACTTCTTCCTCCGTGACTATGCTCTCGTCTATGCCAGAATATTATTTTACACACTGCCGCCGCTGAAACAAATAACTACCATACATGAGGGCGAGGGTTTTTTTAGAGGGACGGAAACTTTGATGTTTAGAGTTGCTTGCCCTGAAAAGGATTTACATGCTCTCGATACACGATGATAAGATCGTTAGCTTGTTTAAAGAGACTTTGCCTGTAAGTTTGATTAATTTCTTATGTGATCCGTTCATTGCTGATATGTCTCTGATTGCTTTTCATCGCATTTTATGTTATGTTTCTGCCGGAATCGAGTGGGTTGTCGAGTATTTGGTGTGCTCATTCATCCTTATCCCGTTGCTGGAGCTGTAGGTTAATGTCACGGCTGCGTTACCACATTATTTTCTTCTAGCCTCCTTGTATTTTTGCAGAACCGTAGAATATCCCTGGGCGACCCCAGGGAAGAACTCATGGACGTCGATACGTCCATGAGTTCTTTGTCCTGCAACCGATAGGTTGCAGGAGAAAGAACATAACCGATAACATAACTGATAGGTTGCACGAGAAAGAACACCGATAAGTTGCAGGGATACCTGCCAAACACATAATGCCGCTGCGTATCTACAAAATGCATTCTACCAGAACATACTGACTAGTTTCGTCTCTCCCGTAATGTGGACAGGCTGCTTAATTACTTATTCCCATCACCTTAAGATGCCTGTTGAGGGTGTTGTTTCTCGAAATAATTCTGATCAACATCCTCAAGTCAATTTTTTCCAACTTCGTAAAGTATCGGGTTCTCCTTACGTCATTTTAGCTTGCCTGGAAGTGGTTCCCTCTTTCCACTCTCTCTCCGCTTCTATTTCTTTCAGTTTCAATACTCTATCACATACATCGTATGCTACGATAGACAGGCGTAGACACGCTCAAGGACTGCGTTCGCCACTTATGTAATGTAAGGGTTAGTTTCAAGATTGCAAAAATAAGCTAAGATGGTAAGGTCACGTCCTTCGCCGACCGGACAGTCATGTCGTGATAAATTATCTGTCCATGGCTACTGGAAAGAGGTAAAGAGGAAGACCGTCCACCACTTGGATGACGAATGGCCAGAGAGACTACAAATGATATAACAATTAATTATAGCAAGACGGAATGTTTTCATTAAAAATAAAGCTAACTAAATAGCGGTAAACACTTTACGTTCACATAATACCTTGTAAACTGTGTGGAAGCAATAAATGATTGAGTATTGAGTATTGAAAGCATCTCACCAACAAAAGATGCACTGAAACTGACTCAACATCTAAAGCGAACCATGCTACAAACAAACGAAGATATGGACGAAGTGCCTTGCCTTATCCACAAGAAAATTGATCCCTGCGATTGGAGCTGGAAAAAAGAAGAAAGAACTTGCCTTGTCCATGTTGGCGTATGCGTAAAAAACGTTTTAAATTGCACTGTTCTTTGTGTATGTGATGGAACTTACTCGAGAATTTACTGTTCAGAATGAAACCTTGAAATATATATATACATAATATTCTTTCATTGATAGTTAGAAGTTATTATTGTTAATTTGTTACCTTTTTTCTACCTTACTCTAAGTATGTAAGTACCTAGTAGTAAGTACCTATGTCTTTTAATTTGGTTTTTTCTTAAACTATGTATTATATTTTAATAACAACAGTATTTTTAAAACAACTAGTATTTGTATAGTTAATTGGCTTTTAGTTCATATCTTATCAGTGTAAATCAATTGCATAGTTTGGGTGCAATTTACATTTTCGAATTGGCGGGCGGGCGGATGGCAGGTGTATGGCGTTTGCCGCGGAATATAGAAAATGACATAACATTGTTTATTTTGAACCGATTTCGATGATTTAAACTGTTTATTTTAGGATAATAGTTTGGCTACATTTATATAGTACAATATTTTTTTCTAATACCGCTTGTTTCCTGATGAAATGTACATTGTACGAAAAGAGTAAAAAAGTATTTTTATTCTTTCCACGATATTTTTTTTATTTTTAGATGTACGCTTTAACACAAAAAGACAAAGTTAGAGCATATTTAATAACCTTTCAATTGATACCACACACAATGGTGTATGTTGGGCGGTTGAGGAACAAATAAGCGCTTTTCGAAATTAGGCAGCAGGCGTTTGGAGGACGTCATTACTGGTGACCTTGACCTTTGAGAGAGTGTCTCCCGACAGTTTTGGATACAGAATGACATGTTTAACAACATACTAAAATTTGGTGCTGGTATCCGAATGTGAACTTTTCCCATACATACGTGTCCGTAATATAATGGACTAGAGAATGAAACAGTAAGAGTAGGTGTTTTAATTTATATGGTTTTATTTTTTTTTAATCCCTTATTTATAATTAATAAATATTAAAGGTATCTGAATTTATTATATTTATAATAAATTCAGATACCTCCCTCAAAAAAAATAAAAGTAGGTGTGTACTTTGCGAAATTTTAATAATTTTGCTTTCAGACTATTTGAAAACTCTTCGCGGTTGGTTACACTTTTATTTAGATGTTAACTTTTAACGGATATCAAAATAAATTAGAGATAATTTCTTGGTTGAACATTTTGTTATAAATGAACTAATTTCTAAACGAATATACCTAATTGGGTATTAATTATATTTATCGTAAGTTACCGATACTTTTAACAAACTTTCAATTTAATAATGAACAGATAAGGATTAATCATAGATTCTAATCTTGGATGAATATTTTTTGTTACTTGTTGGATAACATTTTTTTTTAATTTTTTTAGGATTTTGTTTAAGTAAATTCAACTTCTATTTCTTTTCTGTTGATAAAGACTAGAATAAATGGGATAAATAATATATCTTTTGTAACGAAGTTATAGTACTTTATTAATTAATTGACCCTACTAGTGATAGGGTCAATTAATTAATAAAGCAGGTATCTACAATTTGAATATGGTCGTCTTTATATCCATTGTATAGATAGCCATAACGATTATTCGTATAGTATGCTTATACCTACCCATCACAGACAATTTAATGTCCTTATACAATAACCAGACATAGAAATCGCGGTGGCAATAACGTCAATTAACTAGGGACTTCCTTCCGGTATTAAATTCATCGATAAGGGAATACTCATTTTTAAAGGATATTTCATATGAGCTGATATTTTCAGCGGATAAATAGAAAATAACTAAAATTAATTTACTACCCACTCTACCCAACAATGTTCTTTATGTATTTTTTAGAACTTATAAAATTGGCGAGAAGTAGCGATGGGCGGTGGACGAATGAGGTTACTGAATGGTGGCCAGCGTGGTCAAGAAGATCTGCTGGGAGACCACCGACAAGATGGTCCGACGACATCTGCCGAACAGCAACAAAGCAGTGGATGCGACTAGATTTAAAGTGGCGTAGTAAAGAAGAGGCCTATATTAACCAGCAGTGGGTGGACACGGGCTGAATCGATAGATAGAGATATAAAATTCTAATAAAAATCAACTTTAACAACTATGTTTTCATATTTGATAAATTTCCTTACAAAGTAAGCTTAATTCTCGACTTTGCAACTAAACCTAATTTAGATAAATTTATCTCGATTTCTTAACGTTACTTCTGTCAAGAAAGAATAACTTATCGATAAAATAATATTTAATTGAAGTCTAGCAAAATTTTGTTCATACCACCGTGACCTCTATGTCTGCTAGTAACTTAATCCGCTAAACACTAAACAGTCAAAACGTTCAGAGATAGGTACGTATTTAAAAAGCAGCTAACGGAACCCCTATAGAATCAAAGTACTGTCCGTCCTTCCGTCTGCAGATCCTTTTACTTTTTTTACGTTACTCTTTTAAAGTTCACTGCCTCCAATTAGGCACGCTCGGCTGTTTCGGCCCACAAAATACTGCCTTTAAAAGTTTAATACATAATTCTGGGCCCGTGTCGCTTAGTCTTATTTTATTTGCGATAATATCTGGTGCTATTCCAAAGGAATCGATGCTTTAGTTCGTCGTACTTAGTAGCTCGTAAGCTTCGTAAACAGAACTTTTAGCTTTTAGCGTAGTAATCAATGTATAATAAGTATCTTAACATCGTGTCATCGACCAGTACTTATTTGTATCTAAACCAAGTAAATAATTAGCATTTGAGAATAGATACTTATGTGTGAGTGAGAATTATAGGTATGGAAATGACCTTTGTATTTTACTATGTACTTACCTATGTATAGGTATTGTATAGATCTAGGTACTTAAGTCTTTACCTAAATCTATATCATTATGGTTGTATGTACCATACCTAGGTATACCAATCGTCAAAAGAATCCAAAAAAAATTAAACTAATCTAAAAACTTGCATTATTCCATAATCACGCACTTTTAGAACTTTTTGATTTTATTACGAATTTAAAATCTTAAACCTTAAGTTCGTATACATTTTTAGTTCAAATTATTGACATTAATTAATATAAACGTAAAAATATATCTGCGAACGTTTATAACGATATGCGCCAAAAGCCAGGCGTCCACTCCACATGTTCGTATCGTACGCATCGGACGCATCGCATCGCTTTTCTTCCACTGATATTACGATACGTACGGTGCGGAACAGTGGACGCATTTGTATTACTTTCTATACAAATAATACTAAATGCGATGCGTCCGATGCGTACGATTCGGGTCTGTGGACGCCTAGATAAAGACGTCAAATGCTATGGAAAGTCAGCCATACTTATTAACATTTTTTTTTAATTCTTCGTACATATTTGGTATACAAGCTTCCAAGCCATGTTTAGGATTAGATCAAATTATCGATCGATATTTAAATATTTAGATAAGCATATTGATCTATCTCGGGTTCATGTTATATCGGAGCGTCTGAAAACGCCATCCACTCACACTTGTTTGAAAATGGAATACTTTCCTGTTCGAAGAGATACCTTACAATGTACCGGCCACTTAGGCTGTGTGCACACAGTTTTATGGCGCGATTAATGTTGCCAGGTTAATTACAATTATGCCCTACTCGTAAACTGTTGTAAAATGGAGGATTAACAATATAATGCCCCGTTTATTAGACCGGTGCCAGGTTTTATTATAGTGCGTAAGTTAGCCTAGTTAGTAATGACCACGACTCGGATTTTTCTTCGGACGGTAAGACGTTAGAGTACCATGGAGCCGATATTATTCTCATTCTCACTCTTATCTAATCTTATTGGTTGGGCCCTTACGGATACAGTTCGACCCATTGGGATCCTTTGTGTAAATCATACTCACTCAATAATAAAATTACTTTTTAATGTTAATTTCTACTCCATGGTACTCTAACGTCCTTACCGTGCGATGAAAAATCCGAATCCTGGTAATGACCCTGTGAATAACGAAGCTGGAGGTTTCGAATTCAAATACCGGCGAGACGTTTATTTTTTTACTATGAAAATTTGTTATTTCTCTGGACATTGGGTGTTTTTTATGCATTTCACGGCCTCCATAGCTCAGCCGGTGGTGCACTGGAGGTTCCGAGTTCGAGTTCCGGCGAGGGCATTTATTTGTGTTTACGCTATATAAAAAGATATTGCAAGATTGTTTACCTTTTTTTAAACACCAAACCAAACAGAGTATAGTAATGAAATAAAGTATCCATTTACAATGGTAAGCAATATAAAAATAAAAAAAACGCAGTCCGTAAGGTAAAAGGTACACGTACAGATATTGCATGGACATGACAAAATACATAAAATAAAAAAGCAGCTCGTAAGGTAAAAGGTATACAGATGGAAATCACTTCCGTGACAATAAAAGCCACGAGCCACGACTGAGTTATAAATGTGAGACTTGTGGTCATGCGGTATATTCCCGCCTTTATTAATGGTTGTAAGCAGTAGAGGTGTGCGCCGATCGGCGTGGCGTCCGCCGCCGGTCATTTTAGCCACGCCGCCGCCGCCGATGTTTTCACCGGCGTGAAATCGGCGTGAAAATATTTCTTAAATTTTTTTATCTGTTTTGTGTGCATACATTGCAACACGTCATTAGAAGTAGTAGTAAGAATACAAGCGTTGCTGTCTTTTGCATTTTCCGCATTTAAGGCGCCGGAGCCGACGGGGTCTGGCAATCTTACGGCTAAAGTAAAGCGCAACATCGACTTAGCGAGTGGTTTTATGGGTTTCGCGCAGCAGGGATCGGCGTCTTCGAGAGCACCCTCAGTACTTAAGACCATACAGTCCAAAGTGTTTGAGGGTGATCTCAGGGTTGCTGTCCGGTTACTTATGTCAGATGACACTATTGCACCGTCAGGCCCAGAAACCCTAGCAACTTTGGAGTCCAAGCACCCACCCACATCTCGACCTCTTGTGCTTCCACTTGAACCGGACAGATCTATTTCAGCTCTCGAGGTCAATGCAGAGGATGTTGTTCGTGCAATTAGTTCCTTCTACAACGGTTCTGCGGCCGGACTGGACGGAATTCGTCCGGCAGTTTTAAAGGAGCTTACTTCTCCCTCCGCAGGTGATAGTGGTTTTCGTTTACTCGAGAGTTTAACAAAATTATGTAACTTTTTACTGAGCGGCCAAGTTAATGTTGATGTGTGTGTCTTTATTTATGGAGCGTCACTTTGCGCTTTAGTGAAAAAGGACGGTGGAGTCCGGCCGATAGCTGTTGGTAGCACTTTTCGCCGGTTGGTGGCGACCAAAGTTGGGGTGTTTTGCAGTGAGGGAGCAAATGTCTGCTTTCCTACAGCCTCATCAGCTGGGGTTTGGTACTAAGCTTGGATGCGAAGCGGCCATCCACGCGACGCGAGCTTTTGCTCTGAGTCCAGGGAACTCGGACTGCTTTATTGTTAAACTTGACATCAAAAACGCCTTTAATTCAATTGAGCGTGACGTGCTTTTGAGCGAGGTCAAAGACAAGGTACCTTCCCTCTACCCTTTCCTCTTCCAGGTTTATTCATCTTCTACTAACCTTTTGTACAATGACCCCCTTATTCATAAACGTCTGCTAACTTAACAAGCCGCTAATAATTGTTTGTCCCTTTCGGTCTTAACAATATGTCCATAAGAGCAAAAGGGACAAACAATTATTAGCGGCTTGTTAAGTTAGCAGACGTTTATGAATCTTCTTCTTCTACCTAGCGTTATCCCGGCCTTTGCCAGGGTCCGCTTTCCTGCTACATTTCCTCCACTTTACGCGATACTGGGCATCTTCTACTGTAAGCACGTTTATGAATAAGGGGGTAAATCTCTAATTCTGTCTCAGGGCGATCCGCTCGGCCCACTCGCCTTCAGTCTCACAATTCACAGGGTTATTTCAGAGCTGAAATCCCCGTTGAATGTTTGGTATCTTGACGATGGTACCCTTGGGGGGAAGCCTGAAGTAGTGGAGCGAGATCTGTTGACCCTCCTGCCCCAGTTACAACAGCTGGGGTGTGAAGTTAATGCAGCGAAGTGCGAGTTATTTCCCTGTAGCCCAGACTCTTCCTGTTCTTTCTCTTCCTTTGGCGCCTTGTTACCAGGCCTGGTAAGGTGCGTTTAAATCAAAAGAGCATTCGCTGTTCTAGCGCCTGTTCTACGAAAACAACCAATCACGTTTTGTGGGAGGTTAGAACAGCGAATGCTCTTTTAGTTTGAACGCACCTATGTCAACGTACTCTTCCAGCCTTTTGGGGGCACCAATTTTCCCAGAAGCTATTCCTGAGGCCTTTGAAGAACGCAGGCAACTGCTTTTGCTAGCTAGAGATAGGCTTCGGGATCTGCCAGCCCATTTAGCACTCATCCTTCTGCGCTTTTGTTTCGCGGTCCCGAAACTAACGTATTTTTACGTACCGGTTCTGCGTGGCTCTACTCCGGAGATATAGACTCTTTTGACTTGGTCCTGGAGGAGTCAATAGAGTCTCTGTTAAATGTGCCTCTCGACACGGGACAGTGGGACCAAGCTTCACTCTCTTTTCGAGATGGTGGATTGGGAATAAGGCGAGCGCGGGATGTGTGCCTGCCAGCCTTCTTAGCGTCTGCCAGCGGAGTCGCGGAACTAGTCGCCCATATCTTTGCGATGGACGGCGGCAAGGCAACCATCCCGTACGCGTCCGAAGCTTAGGCTGCGTGGTCTGCTGTAAACCCCGGCTCAGCACTTCCAGATAAGCCAGACCATCAGCGGTTATGGGATGATGTGGGGGTGAGGCGTCTGGTTGACGGTCTTTTGGAGGGTACTGGGGGTGTGAAGAGGGCGCGTCTAATGGCCGTGCGGAGGCCCGAATCGGGAGCGTGGCTACAGGTGCTTCCCTGTCCAAATATGGGTACTTTCCTTGAAGACAACTCTTTGCGGGTGGCTGTTGCTCTCCGCCTGGGCTGCGATGTTTGCGAACCACATTTATGCATCTGCGGTGCCATGGTTGAGACTAATTATTTTCTATCGAACCAAGTTTCTTAAATCGTGTTTTAGGTTCACGTTTACACCACTACTACCATATATGGGTGTTGTCAGCGTCTTAAACCAAATAATTACGACAATTATAAACAATGTACACTTACTGTCACACCAATTGGTCAAATTATTAAAAAAGTATATGCACACTGATTTATTGATCTCATTGTCATTAAAAGATTTTAATAGAAGAAAAAAATGTTTAGATCCTTTATGTTTTGTTTTGTTTAGAAATTTTGAATAAACCCGTTCTTTTTAAGATTTTAACTTGTCTCTTTCATTACGCCGATCACGCCGATTACGCCGCCGCCGCCGGCCATTTTCAGACCGGCGGCCGCCGCCGATGGTTTGGCCATCGGCGCACACCTCTAGTAAGCAGCCATTTATGCGGGTGAGTCCTTACCATGTAGTCCCATTTCCCGTTGGTCCCGTTTTAAGGCTAAGCCAGATCGGATGCGTGTGCAGAAAGTGCGCGTGGGCCTGTGCGTGGCGTACTCATTATTGATTATCCTTAGTATGCTTTCCTAACCCCACGCTCCTATACGAAACGAGGGTTTTCTGAAATGACGTTCACCTGGATGCTTAGCCAAGTTGCCAATCGCTATCGCTTAGTAGCATATCGTAGTTTTCCCTCTCTGTCACTCTTTCATATTAGTGCGACAAATAGCTGCCTTTCGCTTACGATTGACGATTAAACGTTAGCGATTGGCAACTTGTCTAAGCACCCAGGGCGGCAGTACTGAGGCGTCAGGTCCAGAACCTTGTCTAAATTCTCAGAGCGCCTATAGTTTCGTGTGAAAATGTTTTGTGTGAGTTAATAAAATTATATAACAAAATAAAAATACCTTCCAGTTCGTTTTTCTTTAGAGCTAGATAATTTTGTTTCTTAGCGGGACCTTACGGCTAAGTGGCGCCAAATAGTGGCATACGCATTCGAGAAAACACTCATGGGTTACTTACAATACCTATTCCGAGCATCTATCTGTGTCTCTGTTACTCCGATTACGCTCTGCAGCTGTACCATGACTTTGCAAGTATCGGTAACGTTAGGTTTTTCTCGATACGGAAAGCAGTCGGAATCGCTCCAATATGTCAGTACAAAACCTAACATATTCTTCATGAGTTCCAACTCATGGTAGTCATGGTACGGTTGCTGGTTGAAACCCCCTTTACTGGGTGCTTAGACAAGTTGCCAATCGCTAACGCTTAATCGTCAATCGTAAACGAAAGGCAGCTAACTGTATTTGTCGCACTAATAAGAAAGAGTGACGGAGAGGGAAAACTACGATACGCTACTAAGCGTGAGCGATTAGCAACTTGGCTAAGCATACTGCGGCCCTACCGCGAAAAACGAAATTCGTAAATTCCGAGGTTTTGTCTCTCTCACTATAATGATGCCTTCGATTAAGTGACAAAGAAAAATCCTCGAAATTTACGAATTTCGATTTTCGCGGTAGTACCTAGGCCTGGATGCTTAGCCAAGTTGCCAATCGCTAGCGCTTAGTAGCCTATCGTGGTTTTCCCTCTCTGTCACTCTTTCATATTAGTGCGACAAAGACAGTTAGCTGCCTTTCGCTTACGATTGACGATTAAGCGTTAGCGATTGGCAACTTGGATAAGCACTCTGGTCGGAGTGTGAAGCGCGGTTAGGGTCGGGAATAGCGGCCCAAGTTTGATGACCGTCAGACCGGCTTTATGCATTTTGGGCAGCGCCGATTTGCGTGCACGAGATTTATGTGAGAGCTATACGTCCGGAAATATGTAAGCATTTTCTTAAAAGTCTGGAATAACTTACACTTGAGCGCACAGTGCCTCGACAGTACGATTGCAATTTTGATGGCTTCCGTTCGAATCACAGTAGGGGCATCAAATGTTTTTGTGATAAACGTATTATATTTATTATTTATTTATGTACCTATTACAAAGTATTATATTTATGTAAATTTGTGTAAGCTTTTAAATGGAATATAATATAAAAAATTGTTTCTTAATTGTGATTTATTTTTGTTTTCTTATTTTATGACTCTGCACTAACTTTATCTTTCTATTTGTGATTTGAGAGAATGCCTTATGGCATTAGAACTTTTGTACTCCTGTTTAAGTGTTTAGTGCAATAACGTTTAAATAAATCACGCAAAAAGTGCCTCAGTAAGTGTGGTACCCACTTATTTTAAAACACGAAGTGTAAATTAAAGCAGCAAAACCTAGTATAAATCACGTTAACGAACTTTACATTGATGATTTTGAAATTTTAGAATTTCAAAAATACTCTTCTTATCTGTAGCCATACCATGACTTTGCAAGTATCGGTAACGTTAGGTTTTGCTCGATACGCGAAACAGGTCATCGCGCTCGCTCCAATATGTCAGTGCGAGAGTGATAGAATGTAATGTACCTATTACGTGTCGAGTAAAACCTAACGTATCCTTTACTTTCCAACTCATGGTGCGGCTAGGTAGGTACCTACTGCAGCATAATGATACGTTTTGCAATCGTGTTTATATCGTCTATCTTCCCAGATAATCATAGACATTTCACGATAAAAGAGGCAACCATCATAGTAAATAAACCTAGCTGTTTCGGTTTATATATAACTCCGGCCAAATTGAATCTTAAATCAAAGTCATAACGATCAATCTGTAGGGCATTTTATCTAAAATCTTCGGTAAACCATAACTTAGATAATAGTCGTCAAAACACCGTAAACAAAGTAATATGGGTAAGTAAGTAATGTTTCTCTTAAGTGGTTGAGCACAGATGCGAAGCACAGCCGTTGAAAGTGTTGCGTGGAGGAGCGTAAAATGGTCTAAGCGACATGGTTGTGTTAGCAACGTGCATAAATGGGTCAATATTATTTAAAATAATAGCTTAAAAAACTAAATAACTCGCTTTTAGCACGCATTAAAAATTATAAAAATCTTGGGCGTCCGCCATGTTGGATTTAAGTGACGTGATTTTTTTTTGTATTCCTGACAGTAAAGTAAACCCTTTCATTTGATTTGATACCTAGGTATATCGTGGGAGTAGATTTCAAACAGCCAGCCATCTTGGGGAGGCCGCCATATTGGATTTGTACTGACGATTCTTAGCTAGTCGTGTATTGTCATCAGAACTCAGAGCGTGTGCAAGATTTCATCCTAATCGAAAACCGGGAAGTAGGTCAAGTTAAGATTCCAAGATTTTCTTGCACACATAGTTACAAGTGAAACTAATAAATAATGACGGCCAAGATCCTGTCTGGCCATGCCTTAGTTGCTCTCCCGTCATAATACTCATAATATACAGATTATATATAGAGGTGCGATCGCCAATTCGCTTGCCCAGCGTGGCGATTATGGGCATTTACCTCCTAATGCGTCTATACGCATAGTTAATAGGAGAGGCCTACGTCCAGCAGTGGACTATCATAGGCTGATGATAGTGATGATGTATGATGTATATAGAGGTGGGGTAGGTACATAATTTTTATACAGTGTGCTCGCGAGGAAACCGAAAGATTTTAATGCTGAATTCCTGAGCATATTTAGAGTATTTAATGTTATAAAAAATTTCCTGGATTCGGCTTGGTTCCAGAGATAATTAACCTTTTTTTCGAAAAAAGTTTTTCGACGTAACTCGTCATAAAACTTCTTTTTGATGACAATGCTACCACAATGTGTGCTAATATTACCACACCTTTTGCCTGACAATCAAAAAGTAAGGATATACTTGACGAAAAAACCTGTCCCTAAAAAAATAATTTCAACAAATTGTTGTTATGATAAAAAGTATTGGAAATGTTTAAAAGTATTCAATAAGTCAAAAAAAAAAAGAAAAAATTTTTTTTTTTTGTGGAATTTGACATTAGGTCTCATAATATTTTTTGTTTATTTTGATGTCTAGAATGCATAGTTAAATTTTTTCGGTTTCCTCGCGAGCACCCTGTATACAATATTCACTTATCCAATTGTTGTTTATGAGACCTTAAAGTTTTTTTAAGATCTCTTAGATGATGTAGCGCAAGTAACTATTTACATAATATTTTCTTCGGTTACCGCGAGGATTGCACATGAAATAAAACTATGAAACCAGATACACTCGCGTATATTAATTAAAATTAACTTCATCCCGGCGTTTCGAACACTTTACAGTGTCGTTGTCTGCGGGCGACATAAATAAAACTAATAACTTTGCTCCTCAGCAAAAACAGTATTATAATGCAATTTATAAAGGTAGCACACAAAATTCACCTCAATAATATCATAAATATATGTTTTACAGACATTGAGTAAAAGCGCCGTGACACACACGGACAGACAGACAGACCTTATGAAACTATAAGGATTCCGTTCTTGGCATTTTGGCTATAGTACGGTCAAATCGTACATAATTTTACCCTAAACTCGCAAATCAAGTAGTATCGCTGCATTTTTGGTATGTTGTTTAGACACCATAGGACAGTATAAAACCATATTTTGCAAGCAAAAAAAATGTGTGCTTGCTGGGTAGTACGTGAAAAACTGCGAAAATTAGGGCCGTTTTTTAGTTTCTGTTTTTTTTTTTAAAAACCTTACGTTTTTTGATATCATATGTAAATAAACGTTTAAAGACTAATAAATTTCCAATAAGTTGAGCTAACATGCATTACCGTAGGTCTTATATAGGTAGTTTCAGAGATTCGAGACTTTAAAAAGTACCCCTTTTCGTAAACTAGATAAAATTTTGTGTTTTGCTAACGTTTTCGACTTAACATCGCCTCACCTTATTATGCTACGAAAAACATGCAATAATGACCTTATAGCGCACTTAATATTCTTTAATTTAAGGGTAAAATTAGGTCAGTGAACTTTGTAGTTGAAAGTATAAACCCGAAATTCCAAAGGCAGGAGGCCCGCTATCTAAGTTTTTCATACAAATCGCAAGTCGAATTGCAAAGCTTCAATTTTGGTACATTATAAAGGCCTTATAGATATATACGAAAATGCATATTAAAAGAAAAACAAAAAAATAATTTGGGCATAGGACGTAAAAAACGGAAAAAAATTCGCACTTTTTTTAGTTTTTGACGTTTAACTAAAAATCTATTATCTTTTTGATAATTATTGCTATAAAACTAAGAAAGAACATTAAATTTGAAAGGATTTGAGCTACGTTGCATCACCGTAAGTTATATATATTTTGAGATACGACATTTCATAAAGTGCCCTTTTATCAAAACATAAACAAATTTTAGGTTACGTTAAAGCTATTCACTAAATATTGGCAAAACGTTCGCGCTAAGAAAAAAAAGTAATTGTAGATAATAACTACATTAAATTTGGAACAAATTGAGCCGATAACAATTACTATAAGTCTTATAGTTGGGGGTATACGAGGCTTCAAAACATGCATTTATTTTCTTAACTTAATGAAGGGCACATTTTGAAATGTCGTATCTCTAAATCTATATAATTCAGGGTAATGCAAGGTAGCTCAAATCCTTTCAAATTTAATATTCTTTCATAGTTTTATAGCAATTAGTATCAAAAAGTTATAGTTTTTTAGTTAAACGTCAAAAACTAAAAAAAGTCCGATTTTTTTTCAGTTTTTTACGTCCTATATCTAAATCCTTTTTTTTTCTTGTAATAGTATGCATTTTCTTACATCCCTATAGAGCCTATATAATATACAAAAATTGCAGCTTTGCAACACGACTTGCCATTTGTATGAAAAACTTAGATAGCGGACCTCCTGCTTTTTGAATTTCGCGTTTTTAGTTTCAATTACAAAGTTTACTGACCTGAATTTACCCTTAAATTAAAGAATATTAATTGCGCTATAAGATAATTATTTGATGTTTTTCGTTGCATAATTAGGTAAGGCGATATTAAATCAAAAACGTTAGCAAAACTCAACGTTTTATCTAGTTTACAAAACAGGGTACTATTTGAAGTCTCGAATCTCTGAAACTATAAGACCTACGGTAATGCATGTTATCTCATCTTGTTACAAATTCATTCATCTTTAAACGTTACCTGATAGGGTAAGTTCTCCAGTGAATGAACAAATCCAGTGAACGAACAAAATGCAAGTTTTTTTCGTAAAATAAGTTTTCTGT